>JAUKPP010286053.1:0-10420 GCA_032273245.1 Phyllaplysia taylori
CCCCCCCCCCCCAAAAAAAAAAATCAATTAAAGAAATAAAAAATAAACAGAGAAATAAAAAATCTCTCCCCTCCTTTTCTCCTGCCTGCAATGAAAAAATAATAACAGCCAGCAGCTCTCTATTTTAGTCTTTCATTCATACTTATACCATCCCACTCCCGCCCCACACTACAGTGTTATGGTATTGTGGTCACTGGGGTGGGTGGAGGTATCTTTAAATGCACAGTAAACCTATGCTTTTAGAGTAGGGAGGAGGGGGAGGGGCAGGTTACATCTATTATTTACTCTGATTTCGGATCAGGTGACCAAACTTTTGTGTCCCCTGTGATGTCACCTTAAGCGGACTCCACTGTATCTCTTTTTTCTCCAAGCTGGGGTTGGCCCTCACAGGCATCGTCTAAGTGACCGGGCTCTATTGTGGCCTTACGTGTTACAAGACAAGAGATGTTAAGCCAAAACCAAACTGAAAACTTGAAGAAAAGAGCAAGCTCGTGTAAGCTTAGACGATGACGATGACTACATGTATTTGAATAGTTGACACTGCTTCGATTTCTTTTTCTTGGATAGATAGGCCCTCCTAATACCATGTTGGCTCTAAGTAAAAGTATATATTATTTGCTGAATAATGACGAAGTATTCAATATACATGTATTATTATTATGTACTTCAGTATCTTTTATTACTTACACACTGTGTCTGTAAGATTTGAGATACAAGATAGACCTAGTATTTAAAGCATCTCGTTATACATATAATTTTTCTTACTTATACATGTATTTTCATAAGATAAGATATTCTTTAGTGTGTGTACTCGATAGGCCTGTGTGTTATCTTGGACGGTTCTCGAGTAACCTTCAGTGGCCTACTGACAAGTGAAAAGACACATATGTAAACAAAGCACAAACAAAACTAATTCAGTTAGATTCAGTTTTTTTAAAGCCGTCCCTCGGGCGATATACAAGGCAGTAACCATGATCTTTTGACCTTCCCTTCGTGTCTCCCGTTATCTTACATGTTCTGAGGATGTGTTCTCAAAGATTGGCACGTTTAGCTTGGGTTTAAATACTTTCCTGTACGGCACATTGCACTCGTCACTCAGGAAAACAAAAGGTGGAAAATAGCCTTAAACTTCGATTAGAGAGATATTTAGAATTTGGAGACCAAATTAATTCAAAATGGCAAAAACGAATGTGAACGACAAAAAAATAATATGTCACATAAACGAAACAAAACCCAACATCAACAATACAAAGCAATAACAGCAACGCAAAATAGCAGCAGCAGCATAAATAAAATCCCAGAAAAAAATGATAGAAGGATCAAGCGCAAAAACTACTTTTTAAGGAAAGAAAAACAACAGCAAAATAGCAAAATAGTCCCGAGTCAGCAACAGGCAATGACTCAACGTATCTTTGAAAATAATCTGGAAGATAACAGTTCATCAGACATGTTGTAGGAATAAAGTGTTGTTGCTGTTGTGGGTTCTTTTTTTTTTCTTTCTTTGCGTTTTTAAAAACACAAATCATATAGTGTTAATTGATTGTCGGATATTTAGAAATGAGATGTCGCCTTCGTCAACATAGTAAGCAGTGGTCACAGCCGATTTTTTTTCTGAACAGTGACAGACATTCGTTAGTCAGCTCTACCGCACCTTGGTTAAATTAAATGTGGGATCTTATAAAGAAGGTAAAGGCTGTGACGAAGACTGTTTTCAAAATTTCTCCCGTGACCCACTTTCCCTCTTTTCGTTCTTTTCATCTCTACGTTCTGGGACCTGGCCTCAGTGACCCCAGAAATGTCTGACTCTATTTATAGAACACCGTAAGGTCACGGTCAGGATTACAAAGCTATTGCGCATGGCCAAGGTCACCAAACCTCACATTGATAGCCGCGTGAGGTGAATCGTTGCAGGCGGAGAGAAACGTGCAAGCCGGCGGCCGTCTCGTTCACGCGGCGAATGGTTCTCTGTGTGCTCGCACCAAACAGGTCTTACTTTACCCGCTACGTCGCATTCATCACTCTGTGCGTGAATTTCCAGATACATGTTGAGTTTATTCAGTCAAACTGTCAAACCAGCCACAAATTTTCTGTGATCAGCAGTTGATAAATCAACAACTTTGGGTTTTAGACATTGCTGTGAGGTCACGTGTCTGGAGACGCTGACTGGGTTTTCTCTCTCGCCTCTCTCGCGTTGTGGCACAGTGGTGGCTCAGTGTACTGTTGACCCGCAGGTGTGTCACAGCAACTCTTGTCACGCGACTAGCGAGCTTGGCTTTCATCGAACGCCGAACTCTACTACTGTATGGGAGTGTCTTCAGCTTCTCTCGTATGAGGATAGTGTGGAAATTCCTTGGACATAAAGCCTGAAGATCTCTATGACATTGCGTTCTTTGACAGAATTTCAGTTTGAATTCAACATCCAAACAGTGAACCGTTCTTCTGTTTGTGTTTGTGACCAGTTGATCTATTCCTATGGTATAGAAACAAACATTTGACTACTTCATCAGATCAAGAGCCACAGGATTGATCATTCGTCTACTTGTGTATGACCCAAATTCCTGATGCTCAACACCCATCACTACTTTCACAGTAGATTGGCTTGAAAACTATGGACCCAGAGTGTTTTCTTTTTATTTATCGTGGATCGTTTTATACGATTTCAAGGACTTAAACGTGTGTGCTGAAATCAAGGCAGGTCGGATCTTATCCTTAATCACCCCATGCCCTCACAACACACAAACCACTACTGGCTTTTTTCTCACTTTTGATCTCGCTTTTTGTAGGGATCAGTCATGAGCTTTCATGTTTTGCATGAGTAAGTATCATATTCTGAGGAACCCCCGAGGTTCCCTCTACGCTCTTGTCTACACACAGAGCTTTAGATTTTGGTCATAAGTTATCTAGTCATAGTCTTGGAATTGGAAGTACAAGTTAATATACTGACGGCCATTCTCCTTGCCACGAAACTGCCCCAGTTTTTACATTTTAGGCTCATCTTGCTTAACGAAGCTTTAGCCGTCGCCTGCTAAGATTAAATAAGGAGTCATGTAGGCCTACCTCTCTCAGATTTATAGCTAGGTATGATGCCTTGTGGAGGCTAATTCACCTGATGGTATTGCTGGGCATACAGACAGAATTGTCTCCCATATTCGTGAGTGAAAGGCAGATGGATTCACAGTCTCTTTTAATGAGCTCCAGAGAGCTAGGCTAGTCTAGTTAAATCTAGAATCTAGATCTTGGTCTACCCTAATTCAAATTATAAATCTTCTTTTGATTAGAGGCACTTTTGACTTTGACTTTGTGTTCATGTGCAGAGCCCGGAACTCTATCCCATGCCCTATGACATGATGTCTATACCGTACGTAAAGTATGTGTCTAAGGATGGCTTTTTATTTACACTCTTATCAGTACTGTAGGCTACTATAAATGCATCATTGTAACTTCTCTACGAAATCTATCGGTGTATTTCTTTGACTTTAAACATTTTCTAGGCCGGACTTTGAGAAAGAACCACACAAAAATGACGAGGTCACAGAGATTGAATTCTTTGAAGCTAAATAATGTAAAAAAATATGAAATTCTATATAACCGGGCCTAGACTCCATATCTATGTGTAGATCTCGATCTAGATTTAATATATTTTAGGTTATATATTTAGAATACCTTTAAGTTGTGTTTAGATATTCGTCTACCCAATGAGTCTCTGAAATCTTGAAAGCTTTGTAGCCACTTTGACTTTAGAATGTTCACATTTGGCTTCTTATAAAAAAAAAAGCCAAATTGATAATTTATAAAGCTCTTCTTGAACAACTCATCCTAAATATTCTTTAGAAAAGAATCTGCCAGGGCTGAAATTACAAGAGAGTGTTTTAAAACAAAAATCAAGCAGGCTTGATGTTTCCTGACAGTGAGAACAAATGTTTCATTATGTACCTGTGCGAAGGGTATTTTACTATTTACTGTAAGTTGTAAGACTGACCCTACTGTTTCTGGTTGTACTTTACTTTCTTCTAATAGTATCTATTCATATGATATTTGCTATCCCTACTACTATGTTCATCTCATACACATTTCTTCATTTACTTTTACGGGGGGAAGTACATTTTCTTTTGCTAGGCTTCTATGCATTATTGCAATGGTTTACGAAAAAAATCTCTTGGGAACTTTTTCTGAATTTGATCTGTTTTATGTGAAACCTTGCTTTTGATTATATTCATTCATGCATATATACATGTATAGGCTAACCAAATGTAATTTTTATGTATGCCATCATTTTATTATCTTCGTTGGTCAGGTTTTGTGCCCATAGGACGGGTAGGGATACAGCACTAGATGATATGAGATTCGGGTGAAGACCGGGGACATCTCTTGAACAAGAACACGGGAGATATGCAGAGATTAGCTAATCACATTGTACATGTACTAAGTTACTACAATAAACTGCAATACCGCAATTCGACAATACACCCTGCTTATATCTACCTGAGATATAAGGCTCTCCCTCTCTACAGTGTGACTTTCATTAGAAGTGTCTCGTGTCCTGAGTCATAGGTATAGATTGAGAGCTAGCAGAGCGCGTAGGCTACATCATTGTTACATTTCTCCCTGTCATTGCAAGGATAGTGGGTTTTTTTTATTTTACGTCTCTGTTGTAGTGTCAGATTGTACTACTGTATACAGAAGTTGTAGTTCGGCTCTGTGCGCATCACCATCATAGGCTAGCATGTAACTATTATGCTATCTACAGTACTAGTACTGCATCTGCCTCAAGGGACGTCTGTAATGTAACGAAGACCACAGTTTGATCCCACATACCAGCACCTGTGGTGTAATGGTAGGGCTCTTTGCCTATCACGTGGAAGATCCGAGTTCTATCCCATGTGTGGACGCCCTCGTTTTTCTGCTGGGTCTCTTCACTCTCAGCTCGGGTTGGCCCTGACAGATAGGGTCGAATTGGCCCATCTTGTAAATGACCTTTCAATGTTGCAAAGGGTGTGAAACTGGTAACCAAACCAAAGAAATTTACACCGTGTATGGATGATCTGTTTTTCTCTGGGACTTGTCCCTCTGTCTAAGTTGGCCCTAACAGGCAGGGTCCATGTTACCCGTCCCTTAAATGTCCTAACAGTGAACGAGGGACATAAAACTAGAAACCAGGCAAAACAAACATTATGATGTGCTTCTTTACTGCCCTGAGGAGAGATGTTCTCGTTCTTTTACTATTCAAATCAGCCAACATATGGTTACTGATTGAGTTTGCTTATGTCATTTTTACTACTGTCCTTTTTTTATCGACCAGCATCCTGTAATTATATATATAGTTCTGACTAGGAGGAATGAATTCAATGACAAGAGCTCTTTTTGTCAGGTTTTTATCAAATATCTATATATGCATGTAGGCTAATCATAATGATTGTTTATCTTCTCCAACCATTCTTTCCTTAAGGATAAATTTGATAGGAAAAGATAACTCTTTTTGTAGATAGCAATAACACATACCCCCTTTTTTTTACTCTTTGTAATGAGTCAGTATCTTTACAACTCATCAAATGAGAATTATGCAGACCTACATATTTAATCGCAAAGTAAAGTTATTATTATTGAGTTCCTCAATTTGCAGAAACAAACATGAATAAAAAACCTATGCCAAAAAGTCTGTACGTTCTAAACGGCATTTCTAGTTGCGTTCTGAAAGTAATGAATGCTCACACTATATTATCGTGGATTTTTCTAATCCCTAGCAGACATTACACAATTATACCAAGTTAAAACGTGTGCATATATGGCATTATTTAGCTTTTGCGGTACAGGAGAGCATCGAAAATCACTCGTTCCAAATATTTCACAAGCAAGTTGCTGATAGATTTGGCTGGAAAATGTGTCGATTTTATTAGTTGACAGAAGGGAGGAAGAGAGAGAGAGATGGAAGATCGACGTTCACGATGAAGTTTTACCAAAATTGGGTCACGGAGTCTGGGCCGAAGTGGGTCATGCCTGTGTGTGTGTGTGTGTGTGTGTGTGTGTGTGTGTGTGTGTTTGGTGGGGTCAGAAGGGCGTTACTTTGGCCGCACGTGGCCAGACATTGCGGAAACAGATTCAGAGGGCCAAACTCGCTGGCACTCTCGTCGTTTGCTCAGGGACAACGCTGCTGCTAACTGACCCTGATTCTTGAAATGAAGGACAGAATTCTCCCTCGTATTTTCTATCCTTTTCCTCCCTCTCGCTCTGCGCTCGGCCAACAGTGGCGTGTTTGCTCAAGGTCGCAGGGCATCGCCCAAGCTCAGAGGTATTGTTTGAGAACAAGGCGTGCTGTGGCAACATTCTTCCCGAAATGGACAGTCTGTTAGACTTGAATAGGACCAGGAAGCGGCCCCTAAGATTTATTTTTGGTCCCCCTGTTTAATTTTAGCTGGTTTTTATCCTGCATGGAATCATAGCCAAGGGAGTGACCCACTGTTTGTAATTTTAGCTATTTTTATTTGTGTTTGTTTGGTGTTGCGGGTTTGGGAGAAGGAAAAAAAAGAGACAGAGGAAATGAAGAACATTAAAAAGGGGAGGCGTATTTGTGTGGGGGGGAGGGGAGGATTTGGTTTGAAATAGAAACAATAGCGACCTTGTTGGACGATTGAGACTTTAACGAGGTCACGATCCGGGCCGTAGCTATTAAAACGGAGAAAGGCTTTTCAACCTGCCTCATTTTGTTATCGGCACCGCTCAATAGAACGGTCTGTGGCCCAGACCTTGGGCTTCTCCATACTTTATCGTCAGTGGTTTCCTTAAAGTCTCAAGTAGTTCTTCACTGGAACCCTTTACTTCATCGAAGGATAATTTTTATTTATGGTGCTGCTGTCGTTTTTCTTGGGACTTATAGAGTGTTTCTTCGAGTTAAAGTTTTGTCTGGACGATATTACAAGGAAGTTACTTGTACAATTGGTCTGATTTATTGTGTCGTGGAAGTGCAGTTGTACAAGATGGGTGTCCTGAGGAATATCTCTGCCGAGGTAACGCCTACCATTCTTTTAAAACGCTTTGTCGCTTATGCTCAACTCTTTTATTGGCACATTTTTACCAAGAGGATATAACTGGATCTTTTTAATCTGCTCGTATTTTCTTTTAGTTACTGTAGCCCGTTACAATGGACTTTTCATTTTTCTTCGGCTTCTTCTTTTTTTTATTTCCTCTCCCATCGTGAAATTAGTTCCATTTACCCAATCCAATGATAAGCAAAGTTTTATTTCAGAAGCGAGCGCCGGAAGCAATGCATTTATTTACCTGCCCAGGTAGAGCTGACTTGTCATAGAATCATCAGCACACCCTCTCTTCCTCTCTACATCCCGTTGCTGTTGTTTTTTCTACTTTATTCTTTTTTTTTTCCTTTTCTCATCCCGATTAAAGACATTGAGGGGGCGCCGACGTCACTCTCTGTACCGTCATCAGTCTCCGATATAATGCCTCGATATGAAGCTTGGCTCTTGTATTGTATTTACCGCAAAGGCCTACGTGTTTATCAGACAATTATCTTTTCCGTTGTCGCTATTTTAGCAGGGGGGATGTTCGAGCGTAGCAGGGGTCTATTATATGCCATCTGCTGGATTCATTGCCAAGATCCCAGAATAAAATTCTATGCTTTTACTATATATAGACTGCTATTGGCAGTTGTGTTTGTGGCCTGTCAGTGAGCTCTGACGTCTAAGCGTAGGCAGATCCATCAGACACTGTGGTCAATGATTTGTTTCATTTCCGTCAGTGGGAGCATACTATTGACGACTAGCTGTCGATTTATATTCTGACAAGTACGTTGTTATACACCATATCGTATAATAACGAAGCGATCAAATACGTAATACATGTATAATTAATTGTTTGTATCTGTAACCTTCCATTGCTGCTGCTTGTTACTCAACATTGTGTCAACGTGAGGAAAACACGAGGCTCGTATCGTGCTTGTTTTTACGACTGCTGCCAAGGTAGAGATCTTTGATAAAGTTATCAGAATAAGCTTTAGAAAATCGAGGACAAAATATTTTGCAGTAATTTGATTTTAAATGTAACGCTATTATTTTCTGTACATGAATTTATCATTTGTGTGTGATCTTCTTTGTTCGCCTGTCATAGTCTAGATAATGTATGTTAGGCCTGTGAGAAAACATGGCCGACCTCATCATTTTTATCTGTGGTTGAACATACAGTGTTGCAGATATAGTGCGCCGTGAGTCACAGGAGTTCAAACTAAGCAAACCAAAAAAAATTCTTTTGTTCAAGAAACTTCCGTTTTTTCATCCAGAAGGGACATTTAACTCGTAACAAATTATGTATTGCGGATCGCTGTGTTGGGTTGTCCAAGTTTAGGAGCAGATCGAACTATAGAATAGGCCTACCCTCTGATGTACGTAATTCTCAGTAATTGGAGAATTTTATCCACTAATTGTATATCGTGTAGATATCCACACTGACTAATAAACTTTCGGGAAAGTTCTAATAACCTTAGAATGTACCCCAAAAACGTAGGTGAAAAGGATTAGAACTGGTGCAATCTCTGAAATCGTTGGTCATACATGGTCTTATGTAATGTGTGGAAGAATTATCACTTGATGTAATGGGATTGGCGAGATCTTACCCAGCCAAAGGTGATTGTTTGGTCAGGGTTACGTGAGGCTTTTTTTTTTACTTAGTGTGTGGGTTGTTCTCTCTGTCCATTTTTTTTTTCTTGTTTCGTTTCACTGGTGGAGGTGGGGGAAACGAAGAGGTCGAATGTGTGATTGTGTGTGTGCGTGTGTAGGGGGTCGGGGTAGGATTATCATTTGTATACTCTAGTGCGGTTGATCATGTTGATCATATATAATGATTGTAAAGCGCATAGAGCCAGTATTTGGGATATGCGCTATATAAATGCAATCCATTATTATTATATATATGGCGGAGTCAAGGCCAGATTTGTTGCCAATGGGCCGGGTGATATGACATTAGCCTTCGCGTCGTGTTGACCGACTTACCTCGGCCATATTGCCTATCTGCAGGCGTCGTCGCTAGAACTATGACCCTTCTTTTCTGACCGACACCTCCTTAACCACCCCCACCCCGCACACACTCATACTCTGGGATATATGTACATGTACTATGAACCCCCTCCCCTTCCCCTTACTTTCGCTCAAGGACTCTCTTCTTTGCCACGCCATCTTTCTCTCTGTCCGTCTCTCTCTCTATCTATCAATCTATCTCTGTGTGTGTGTGTCTTCCATATACAATTAAGTCTCTCCCCTTCTTTGCTGTTCCAATCTCTCTCTCTCTCTCCCCCCCTCTCTCTCTCTCTCCCTCTCTCTCTCTCTCTCTCTCTCTCTCTCTGTCTGTCCTTTTTTTCTCCGGGTTTTGTTGGGCGATTTCTCCTTCTAAGATTTGCAATCGTCTAATAAGTCTGGTTCCAGATATTTAAACGACCTTGCTGTGCCGGTAATGTCATATAGCCTCACAAACCAAGCATCTCTCTCTCTCTCTCTCTCTCTCTCTGTCTCTCACGCTCTCTCCTTCTCTCGCTGTCCCCCACCCCTCTCTTTCTTCCCTGTTTCCTCTCCGTCTCCTCTTCTCTTCTTTTATTACATCGTCTCAGAGTAGTAAAGCCGATCTAGCATGAAACTATGGTGTAGCATAGCTCTTCTGTAAAAAAACAAAAACAAACAACAACCAAACAATCTCTGTGCAATGTTGTGTTTACATGTGGGAGGGTCGTGTCTAGAGATACGGCTGGGAAAGAGGGGGGGGGGGGGGGCCAAGAGAAGGTAGGGGGTTGGCCGTGGATACTGGGCCTCAGAATCAAGGCTAAGCGGGCTGAGCTGTACGAGACATGCTGCTTGCTCCTATCACACATGATGCAGGAAATAAGGTTAGGTTAGTTGGCAGGCAGCCAACGTAGAAGTCGTTCGTTCATTGTGTACCGATGCGCCGAATATGAGTCGATGACTCCCGTGATGCTTGCAGACATCAGTGGTCATTAGAGTCTGAGCTGTCGGATATCTCTGTTTGTGTGGGTGCTGAAGTTTTACGTGGATAATTGCGACTTCGACTTCATTGATCATGAACACCTTGGCAACGATAAGCTAATCTGGATGGGATGAGTACCGCATTTACTGGATTATTCTAGCGTGTACGTAGGAGAGAGAATCAAGAGAAAGAGAGGGGAGAGTCGAGAGAGGGAGAGAGAGAGAGAGAAATCTGGCCTGTTGTCAGCGTTTCTATGATAATTTCCACGATACTAATATAGCTGTAATTAAATTGTAAACTCTTGTCTTGTTAATTTTGAGTCTCAAATAGATCTTGTTGTTTACTTGAGTCAAGTCTGTTAAAACCTAGTATGCGTGTGTGTGTGTGTGTGTGTGTGTGTGTGTGTGTGTGTGTGTGTGTGTGTGTGTGTGTGTGTGTGTGTGTG
>JAUKPP010286086.1:0-10418 GCA_032273245.1 Phyllaplysia taylori
ACACTGTAAGGTCATTTAAGAGACGGGCTACTTCGACCCTGCCTGTTAGGGCCAACCCGGACTGAGAGGGAAAAAAAAAAATCCCAGCAGAAATAAAAACCCAGATCGTCCGCGATCGGGGATCGAACCGGGGTCTTCCGCATGCAAGGCGAAGAGCCTAACCATTGAGAATGAGACATCACCAAACGAACAAGGCACGCCAAGGACTCTTGATCACTCCCCAAGCCCCTCCTAAAAAGACCTACAAACAACCACAAGAATGACAAAATCCATCTCCCCAAAACAACACGTAGCCTATTATAATATAAAATACAAAAACAACAACAATAGAATAGAGAAAAAAAACAAAGACACCCCGCCCCCCACCCTGTCTTCCGAAACTAACAACAATAAACAAATCTCAATCCTGAAACAAAGAATAACAAGATCAAAGTTCAACAAAGAAGTGAGATCGAGTTTATTCATGATCGTAGATCGAGAGATCAAAACGGGACAGTGAGCACTGAGCAGATCAAGCGAGAAAGCCCAGCAGAAGATGCACTGATCGTCTGCTTCGGTGTCAATGACCCACACAGTTCAGTCCAGGGCAGAGAATTTTGTCCAATCATTGAGCAGCTTCATATTGAGTGCTGAATAGCGGAAGTAAATTTATCGATAAGTAAAAATGACAATTGGAGTGTTGAGGAAAAAGTCGAAAATGAAATAAATTGATCTGCATTTGTTAATTCGATATTGGATAGGATCGTTGTAAATATTCAGGTACCAAAACAATGGTAAGCTTGATTATTTCCGTGTATTTCTGTTCCCGCAAAACAGTGACGATGACCGTATAATTAGAATCTATGAGATTTTCGGACAGACAAGGGAGACTGATCGTTGATGATGAGGATGAGTGAGACGATGGGAAGAAAGGTCTTGTTGTGTTATTGTTTGTTGATGGTGGGATGTATCTCCTACTTCTAGCCTAGAGAACGATCTAACTCCGTTTCTCCACCCCCAAAAAGGGCATTCTTGCTTGTTTTTTAAGTACTGAGTCTCCCTAGTAGAGGTGTGCGAATAGGGTCAGCACAATATCAATAGGCCTAATAATGGCACTGACGACAGAGCAGCAGAGTAGTAATAATGAGGACATTATTATTAATTTTGACTTAGACAGATCTGTCTAGTCTTAGTAGACTAGGCACAACAAATTGTCTTCTTCTGCCTTCTGTTCTCACCAGCCATCCCCATTGATAATTGACTCTTCTCGCTCTCGCCCCCACCGTCTTTGGCACAACTTAAAATGTGTGGCCTCATCCCTACTACTGACTACTAGCAAGTAAACTTTTGGTAGTCCCAAGAAAAGTAGTATTATCTGTGCTGCAGTTTTCGCCTAATGTTAAACTGTGTATTCCTACGCGTTCATAGGTGGGCGGAAACTGGGGCAACCTAGATACAATAGAAAAGAAGGAAAAAGGACAAGGTTAGGACATGAGATTCACCACACTCACTGAGTCACTGTCTCACGACTCACACAGTACAGAGATGAGCCATCGTAATGAGAGGGTCTAGTTCTAATTCTAACTACTCTGCTTCTACTAAGTCAGACTCTATAAAGTTCGAGAGAGAGTTGGAGTGGAGGCATTCATTGAGAGAGTGGGGATGGTTAAAAGAGAAAAGAGGAAGGGTGGTAAGAGAGAGAGGGGAGATGCATAAGTGGTAGTGAGTGAGAGAGAGATGGGGGTTGGGGGGGAGGGAGGGAGAGAGAGAGAAGGGCAGTGGGAAGTTCACACGCTTTGCAAACTATAATTCTTATCTGGATGCTTTCATTTTCTGGAGCTCAGTGAAGTTAGCATCGTGTTTTCTATAGGCCTAGAGTCAGTTACGGCTAACCACAACCTGGCTCATTCGCCCATCTGCATGCAGCCACGATCCGCAGGTAGCAGGCCCGCTTAGTATTAGTATCTCCTGTGCTGCAATTTTTGCCCAATGCCAGATCTCGCCCACCTAATGGGAATCTAGTGTTAAAGTGTGTATTCCTACGCGTTCTTAATCTTAGGTGTGCGAAAACTGGGGCAACCTGGTTATAGTATGGCATTGGAGCACAGGATTAGGGTTTGAAGAGGGTGTTAGAGACTTGGTTGCTTTTATGGAAATCCTTCTGTGTGTGGCTACTGTCACTGACACTGGTCAATATGTTACTGAGCACTACTACTGACACTGGTCAATATGTTACTGAGCACTACTACTGACACTGGTCAATATGTTACTGAGCACTACTACTACTACTGACTCTTGTGAGGGACTGACAAAGACTAGACAAACAATTAGGCCTAGTGAAAACAGGGCACACGGGGTAAAAGTGTCCTCTGGTTATTTAATTTGATGTCTATCATGATTTACTTTTGGTGATTTCGTTTTCACTTTCACTTTCTTTCAGTGGGGTTCCTAAAGCTCAGCCCCCTGCTAAATAAATATGAAATTTAGAAGTTTTATAGAACGAAGTTATAAATTAGGATGTTTCTGTCGTCTTTAATTTTAAACATCAATTTCATCCGGGGTCAACAGTTCCTCTGGGCAGGCGTAATTTACTGTAATAAAATAACCTGTGCAATTTGCCATTGCCTTTTTAGTATGGCGGCCTGGGGAAACTTTCCTTGCCTGGTCGGAAGATGAGAGCGGCAAGCAGTGGTAGAATTTCACACCTGTGGCTAGCTGGGGAAATTCCCTGTCAGAGCACCACCTGGCACCTTGAAGGGAAGATGCGGTCAGATTTCACATCCCACGCCACCGTGACCACCTGAAGAAATACTCCTTGCTCAGATGGTGGGGGGGGGGGGGGGGGGCGCCTCCCGTCCCATCAAACCACAGCCTTCCTATACCCTTCATTGCCTAGCAGCTTGGGGCAGTGAAGATCTGAGCAAATAGAAGTAACTTTTGGGGAGTTTTGCTACGGATTTGTGAGAACGGGCAGAGCACTTCCCGTCTTGTACAGGTCTAAACTCTACGAGGGTGCGGAAAAAGATGTTTTCCTTTTCCGCATTGGACATGTTTCTGTTTTAGACAGGTGATCGTAGAGGAATTAATCAAGGGGTGAGCGGGAAGAATCCGTAAGAGAGGTATACATGGCCAAAATATGACATACAACTCAACAACATATTGAGTAGAGGATAGAAACTTATTGTCATCTTAATTTAGAGCAACCTGCTTCCAAAAAAAACTTATAAGGGCAAAACTTTCCCCCCCCCGCCCTGGGTCAATTTATGTTAAAGATAAAATTGTACTTGAAACAGCTCGCACTCATCACATTGATATTTTCCTTTCTTTTTAACAGATGCCATAGAAAACATAATGGTGCCGCATTGAATGGATGGTGAGGCAGGATGCCTGCATTGGTCCGAGGGTGATCAACGCTAATTCAAGAATGCCATCATCATGATGGTACACAACCTGTTTCTGGGGCTGCTCTCCATCGCTCTCATCTTTCTGCGTTGCCACTCCTCCAACTGCAGTGGTCGGAGGATTCTCAATGGGCAAGAAGGCTTTATCTCAGATGGGCCAGGGACGTACATGCCAAACTCACACTGTGAATGGCTCATCAATGGTAAGCCTTCTGTTGCTTTTTGAGCAGTTTGTTTGGCATGAATAATTGGCGCTACCTTTCTGGGGTTTTTTTTTTTTTTTTTTTTACTAAAGATGTCAACCCTTGTGTAATGATTATTTTTCTTCAGGTCCATTATTATGAATCCAGGTTGGTAAAGCTGAGTTTATGATAGAATAGTCTGAGCTGTGTTGTAAATGTTGAATGTAACTAGGTGAAATATAGCATTACATTTACCTGTTTTGTAACATAGCATTATATTGACCTGTTTTGTAGGGTAAAGAGTATGAAATGTAGATTCTTCTCAAATCTGAAAGAACTTAGAAAATGAAGAGTAACCCAACAGTATCCTGTAGCCAACGTCACAATCTATATTTTTGATGTCACAATGCTTTTTGCTCTAAGTAAATAGCGACATCAGGTGTATATCTACTCAGTCTTATTGGGATTTAGTCATCGACAGACATTTTGAAGTGATAAATTCTACATTTTTTTCTTTTTTTATTATTTGGTGGAGAGGTGTTTGGTTATGAATATCTTCTGTGTTTTGTGTCATGACGCATTGGTTTGGAAATTTCACTGATCCAACCAACCTGCTCTCCATTTTTACAGCAAGCAGCCCCAATAAGACCATCCATCTCACGTTTGATAGCATGGCCACGGAATGCTCCTTTGACTTCCTGTTTGTCTATGACGGCAAGTCTTATGACAGCAAGCTGATTGCCACTCTCAGTGGGGACAGTCCGCCGAAGCCTCTCACAGCGTACTCCGGCCATGTAAGTGATGGAGGATAATCAAGCTCTTACAACTTATGGCTGTAAAGCAGTAAAGACTTAAACTTGAGAATGAATTTATGGTCTCAAACTTTCACTTTGGGCAACAGTGGGCTCTCATTTCACTGTGTCTTGTAATACTTTCACTTTGGGCAACAGTGGGCTCCCATCACTGTGTCTTGTAATACTTTCACTTTGGGCAACAGTGGGCTCCCATCACTGTGTCTTGGAATACTTTCACTTTGGGCAACAGTGGGCTCCCATAACTGTGTCTTGTAATACTTTCACTTTGGGCAACAGTGGGCTCCCATCACTGTGTCTTGTAATACTTTCACTTTGGGCAACAGTGGGCTCCCATCACTGTGTCTTGGAATACTTTCACTTTGGGCAACAGTGGGCTCCCATAACTGTGTCTTGTAATACTTTCACTTTGGGCAACAGTGGGCTCTCATTTCACTGTGTCTTGTAATACTTACCTACTGTTGCCCTATGGGATGATTTTTTTTTACACACACAGCAACCAGAGACAATAAATTTTCTCTTCCTTTTTCACTTCACATGTGTATATTCTGTACAGCAGTTTCTTCTGTATGTTCACAATTTTCTAAACCTTTTTATGCAGTTTATGGAATTGGAAGCATAAACTTTAAACTTGTGAGTTGGCTCTTGTTGCTATACTATACACTAGTATGTATGCTGATGATGTAAGATGAGTATGTTTTAATTTTTTTTTCTTTTGCCAAAACTGAAAAGAAAAGTTTTTAATGTTTCCACACCCTATTTGGTCACCATGCCTTTGTTTTAGAATAATTGTTTGTAGGCTATTTGTTCTTATGGTTGTCAATAATGATTGTATCTTGTTTCCCCTTCAGATGCTGTTGTACTTGTTCAGTGATCGGAACTACCTGAAACTGGGCTTTGAGGCTCGCTACAAGATCTTAGACTGTCCATGGAACTGTAGTGACCGCGGTCAGTGCATCAACCACACTTGCCATTGCCGGGCAGGCTACAGTGGCTTAGGCTGTGAGGTGAGGTCAAGGCTCTTCATTGTCTTATGCAAGTACCGTCGAACCTGCTCTAGCGACACCCTGTCCAAGACGACCACTTTTCTCTCGACAATGAGTGGTCGTCTTGGACAGGTTCGACTGTACTTAAATCTGAACGTTATTGACAAAATTTTCAATTCAGTTTGTTTTTATTTTGCTGATAAGGTAGAGGAAATCGGACACTTTTGGAATTTTTACTGGGGAAAACACACACTCAAAATACACTTACATTAAGTGAGAAAGAAACAAACCAGAGACGAGCCAAAAGAGACAGACGCCAAAAGGTCCCAATTAATGTCATAGAAAATGGCAAGCGGCAATGAGAGGTAAGATCTGCCTGCTTCCTCAAACTACACTAACAGGATTTGAGTAGTAATATCGCTGGCAAATAATGTGGCAACTTCAACCTGCTAGCATCCCATCCCAACATCTCTCTCTACATTCTTTAAAAAATTACATTTCTATTTTACGACACTACCTTCTGGGGCAAGGCTAATTTTCGGGGAGGAAAACATAACATTTTCTGGTTCATCGGACGTCTAGTTTACTTTTATTTTTGTTATTGCTGGTCTGTAGATTGCCGCATGAAGCCATCAATATAAGGAGAGTTGCTAGTGTTAGACGTCTGATGTATAAGATATCTTTGTTGTTCACCGCAGGTGGCTGATTGTCCGTCCGGGTGTGGAGACCACGGGGAGTGCAAGTTCCACTCTTACAAGCTGCTCTACTGCAACTGCTCACAAGGTTACATCGGCCAGGAGTGTAATATGCCGGTCAGTGGGCCGGAGGGGCAAGGGAGATGGTACAGCATTCAGCACCAGGTCTACAACAGTTTCCCGCCTCGCACTTCACACACAGCGGCGTTCATCGAGGATTGCATCTGGGTGTTTGGAGGATTTGATCTCAACAGTTTACTGGACGATGTCTGGAAGTATTGTATGGATGAGAATAGTTGGGAGCAGATACACAAGAGGGAAGCAAAGACCAGTGGTCACTTCAGTCAGTTGTCCAGTGGGTCAAGCGCTTGGCCAAGTGCCAGAAGTGGGCATGCAATGGATTCCTACGAGGATGGTTTCTACATCTTCGGAGGTGTTCTAGCGGACAGCACTCACAGCGGTGAGTTGTGGTACTTCAACATCACATCGTTGTCCTGGAGTCTGGAGGCGGCGGAGAGCGAGGTGAAGCCACAGAGAGTCACTGACCACACGCTGACCCTGGTGGAAGACTACTTGTATTTATTGGGGGGCAAAACGGAGGACAGGATCTTTGTGGACGCTCTGTACCGCATCTCGGCCCAGTCTCCCACCCAGTGGGAGAGGGTTCTCATCCTCGGCGGCATGTATCCACCGAAAAGACTCGTGGGCCACTCGACTCTGTATCATAAACACTCTCGCTCGCTCGTTGTCTTCGGCGGGTACACCCAGGGCAGTGCTCTGTTCAGCGACCGCTCGCGAGACCTACAGATGTTCAACATTGATGATCGCTACTGGTCGCGGCTGTCCAACGAGAAGTGGCGTGCGAGCTCGGTGCCGCGCCACCGGGCATTCCACTCAGCTGTGATGATGGGCAACTACCTGGTTGTCTACGGCGGCAACACTCACGACCATTCCACTCTAGAGATCTGCTACAATCAAGAGATTTTCTTCTATCATCTCGGCTGTCACATGTGGCTCAACCACACACACTTCACAGGTGAATCTTTGCTCTCATTGCTCTTGCATGGCATTTAAAATAAAAAAGTAATTTCTTACATTGGTATCTTGGAAATTTGTTGTAGACAATAGTGTATTTGATTCCTTAGCAGGAAATTGGGGAGGGGCTATTGTGTTGATACACTCCTCTCTCTTTCTTTTTTCCCTCTCCTCCTTCTCTCTTACTCCCTCCCCCAATCCCTCTCTCTCGCCTCCCCCTCTCCCCATCACTCTCTCTCTCACTCTTTCCCTCTGGATCACTCTCTTTCGCTCTCTCACTCCTCCCTGCTCTTTCCAATGTCTGCAGCACCCTCAAACACAAGACATGGTGAAAGAGAACACTTTTAAAGTAGAATTTACAACACCAACTAGCACGTCAGTGCACGAGTGGTTCACAGCTTACGTCACACGCTCTTCACTTACCAGACAGGGTACAGGAGTTTGATTCCCCATGTTAGCTAGCATTTCAGTGTCTGCTGGGATATTGTGTTCCTCTCAGCCCAGGTTGACCCTGACAGGCGGTGTCCAAGTAACCCACCTGTAAACTGATCTCAGTGTCTGCTGGGATATTGTGTTCCTCTCAGCCCAGGTTGACCCTGACAGGCGGGGTCCAAGTAACCCACCTGTAAACTAATCTCAGTGTCTGCTGGGATATTTTGTTCCTCTCAGCCCAGGTTGGCCCTGACAGGCGGGGTAAGTAACCCACCTGTAAACTAGTAAACTAATCTCAGTGTCACTAGGGTTGTAAGATCAAGAAACCACAGCAAACAACATCACTAACAGTGTCATTGTGTTGATTCCGCAGGAAATGGCTCTGGCAGCGGGATGCCAGCCAAAGGACGTTTTGGTCACCAGGCGGTTGTGGCCAACGGCAACGTCATGTTTGTCCTCGGTGGCTATTCTGGCCAGGCTTTGGGGGACCTTATCGCCTACAAAGTTCCATCTGCGATAGCTGACTATGAGGTTGGTCTATTCTCACCCACTTAGATTTGCTTTGTTTTTTCTATTAACGATGCAATTATTCAATTAAATGATTTGCAGTAAGTAAATTATGGAAAGTTTTATCATGATTCTATAAAAGAAGGAGATATTTTCAGATGTGAAGAGGGCGGAACTATGAGCTCACCAACCAGCCTTAACCTCACCGTGCTAACAAACCACAGGAGCAAGAAAGCTGGAAAATTCAAACTAAATAAAACATGTTGATATGCCGTTATTTATCTTATAAAAACAAGAACATGCCAATACACCAACTGTTCTGATGGCATGGCAACATTTTTGGCTAAAACAGCCAAAGATGCTGGCGCCTCTATAAACAACTAACTTTGTACTAACTGATGATGACTGCTCTTTTCAGTGCTCCGATACCGCCAGCACATGCTCCGAACCTCCTCCGCTGGTTGTAGAGGAGAGTGGTGAGCTGCGAGATCACTGCAACGAGTACTCCAACGACAGTCCGCACTTGTGTCAGGATGACCCCGAGTGTGTCTTTTGCAACGCAGGCAGAATTGACTCTGGAAACAGGAGCTGTGTACACCGGACGAGAAAACACGTGAGTTTTCTCTATCACAGCGGTCTCCAGGGGTTGTGGGCAGGAGTCTTTGACTTAGGTCTTGGCCCTCCACTGACAACGCCTTAAGCAAAGGGCGCCCTCGGAAGAGGAAAGAACAATAACTCATGAGAATACCAAGCTGGTCAAATTATCTTACTTTAATATTCAGGGATTTTGCTTTTTTTTGTTGCCCAATTTGTGTTTATTTAGCGTCACAAAGAACAGCAACCCATTAGCAGCCATCCCCATTTATTCTATATTGTGACTATAGTGGTGATGCTTATGCTTTGCACACTGCATAGTAGGATATTTTCATCAAGCAATTCATGACAGTTGTTTTGAATCCAAGCGAGAGGAACCTGTGAGAAGATGAAAAGAGATTTGATAATGACAATGTCTAATGTCGGGACAGATTTTGAATGGTTCCTCTCAGGCATGGAATAAGTTTTAGCAGCTTTTTCTCCAATTGTGTTAGTTTCATTGAAAAAACCCTTTCAAGATTTGACTGACGCTGAATTGTTTTTTTCTTTTTCATCCCATGTCTTTTTCTCTGGCTATTGCAACTTGTAAATTTTCAGTCAGGTTTACAAAAGCCCAGTGGCATTGTGATTCCGGTACCAGTGAACCCTGAGGTACAAGCTGACAGAAAATGTACCAAGCTCAACTGTCAATATTCAACAATTATAGTCAGATCATGAAGACGCTCTAAGAAACCCGGTATTGTTTGCTTCTGTCCCCCCAGCTCTGTGTGAACAAAGACTTCCACGACTCCCTGGACCGCTGCCCCGGCATCTGCCCGACCCAGCACACGTGTGGCGCCTGTGTCAGCTTTGGGAAGGGGATGGAGGAAGAACCTGCGTCGCCCACCAGACGCCAGGTCTACATCCAGGAGTGCAGCTGGTGTGTCAAGGAGGCTCAGTGTCAAACCAGATCCAGTAAGTTTGAAGCTCCGTCCCTCTCTCTCTTGCTTGTTTAGGATTTACAGCTCCATTGACGCATTAAGGTCATATAGTGACACAGAACCTTCCCCTCCTCTCCCCCTTACTTTGAAGTAAGACCATTTTTTTTTTTAGTCCCCTTTGAAATAAGTTTTATTTTTTCTTTCAGTTCACTTTGAAGTGAGATAAAAAAAAATTTCAGCCCCTTTGAAATAAGATTATTATATATTTTATGTGCAGTCCCATTTGAAGTGAAATTAGTTAAATGTTTCTTTCACTTGCTGTTGGGCTAAAGATATTTGACGTTTTCCGTCCCTGTTGAAATAAGATTATTTGACCGTTTCCGTCCCTGTTGAAATAAGATTATTTGACGTTTTCTCCCCAGTCCCGTTTGGCACGTGTCAAGCGCCCGAGCAGACCGAGTCTGGGATCCAGGGCTGGTGGAACGGTCTGAGTGCCAACCTGACCTCTCTCCAGGAGTGCCAGGTGGACGACTTCCCCGCAGGCCTGCACTGGGTCAAGTATCGGGAGCCGCTCAACATTACTTTTCCTGATGAGGTGGGGATGTTGAATGGTCTTGTAGTGTCGATAGTGCTTTAAAACCATAATCAAACAATAAAAACATTTATGATAGTCATACCAATTGTTTGTTTGTTTGTTTGGTTAGGTGGAAGTAATAAAAACTACTTGTTACCCCCCAAGAGTTGTATGTGGTTATAGGTCAGCAAGTTAAAGCTTATTCTTTGTAATAAAAAGTATAGTACCGGGTGTCAAAAAAAAAACAGAACCCTCTAAAAGTGTAATAATTTCCTCATTTTATAATCAATTTCTTTCATAG
>JAUKPP010286107.1:0-10417 GCA_032273245.1 Phyllaplysia taylori
CTTCCCCGTCGATGGTAGAATCTGGGATCTGGAGGATCTGGAGAGGCATGTCGATTTGAACCTGTGTGTGCATAAGTGTGTGCATAATTATATTATGTGTGTGTGTGTGTGTGTGTGTGTGTGTGTGTGTGTGTGTGTGTGCTCTGAGAAGCTGGAGATCTAAACAGACCCTCTCTCTCTCTCTCTCTCTCTCTCTCTCTGCTCTGTTTTCTCCCTTTCTCTGTATGTGGGTATGTTTGTGTGTGTTTGCGTGTGTTTGTTTGTGTGTACGCATGTGTGTAGCCTAGATATATGTGTGTGTATTAATGCGTCGTCCATGAGAAGCCCACTGGAAGTCACTAACGATAACGATATTGTTACTGAGAAAAATCATTTAAAGGTAAAAACATGTGGGAGTTAATTTAGAAATGTTGAAATTCTTCTGGTTGAGACCACGTGTAATTAATCTGTAAAGTGAGCGAAATATTGAAACCTCAGCAAACGTTTGACCCACATGACCAATCAAAAGGGACGAAGTGAAATACTGTTTAGCGGACTCAGGTTTGTATTGCCCCAAATTCCTGGGAAGCAAACAGTGCAAGCAGTCATTTTACAAGCGCTCAAACACTAACATACTGACAAGATCTTACGCTGTCTATAGCCGGGTACCCATTCACACCAGGGTAGAGTGAGGAAAATTCGTTTAAAATGCCTTTCCCAAGGACTCAACGTCGGGCCCGAGCCGGGAATCGAACCCGCAACCTTCCAATTACGAGTTCGGCATCCTAACGACTAAATCACCGACACCACAAAAATAAATCTTATAAAACAGTTTAGCTGTTCCCTTACTTGACACTTCGACTTTACAATTATACCTGCATTGTTCTTTCAACCACGATCGGACATATTTTTTATGATGGTTAAGACAAAAACGCAATACGACTATTTCTGTCAAGCAGACAACATTGAAATCACGGAGCAAAATAGCTGTACTCCAGTGTGAGAGAGTTGATCATTTCATGGCACGCTTCACTTTGTTTGCTGTTTGAGAGAGCGCACGATGCCGCGCTTGCATAATTGATACGTCGATCAAGCGTCTGAGTGGTTTTTGAAGTGTGAAAAAAATTATTTAAAAGTCGCACAAAACCGCACAAAACTGCACAAAGGCGCAGAAATGGGAACGAAACCGCGCGAAGCTGCTTGTGGGGTAAGTGTGCATGTCAGTCACAAGTTGGTTACCAGTTTTACGTCCCTCTGCAACACTGTATGGTCATTTAAGAGACGGGCTACTTCTACCCTGCCTGTCAGGGCCAACCCGGGCTGAGAGGAAAAAAAATCCCAGCAGAAAAAAACTAGATCGTCCGCGCGCGGGATCGAACCGGGGTCTTCCGCATGACAGGCGAAGAGCCTAACCATTACACCACAGCGCCGGTCGAGAACAAGAGGACTCTTTACCCGGAATAATATCTTCTAAGACAGAATTCCATTACATTTGACGGTCCTTTCACCCCTCCCCCCAACCTGTTCCCCACCCCCTGTCATCCCCCCCGCCTCCCCCCCCCCCCCCCCCCAAACCGCTGGCCTGTAATATTAAGAATTGGCATGGCGCTTCTAAATGCTAGAACCAGCCCCAGAGGCAAATGACAAACCTGAGCTGTGCGAACCCACCTCTGAATGTCAATAAATTTTTCAAGGAAAAATTGTGTGGGAGGCTCTCATATTGTGCGGTTTTGTGGTTTCTTTTTAATATGGCGGAAATACTCGTTTTGTATTGGATTTTTCAGATATAAGTATAGTTGTTGATGTGGTTGTGGTTGGGGTTGTTGTTGCTGTTGCCAAGGTCGTAAGAAATGTTGTTGTGGTTGTGGTTGGGGTTGTTGTTGTTGCCAAGGTCGTAGGAAATGTTGCTGTTGTTAATTTTGTTGTGGTGGTACAGTCAAACCTGTCTAAGACGACCACCCAATGTCTAGAAAAAAGTGGTCGTTTTAGACAGGAGGTCGTCTTAGAGGGGGATAACATATAGAAGGGAGTCTATAGAAAGTGGTCGTTTGTACAGGTGGTCGTCTTGTACAGGTGGTCACTTGAGCAGGTTCAACTGTAGTTGAGATGATGTTGTTGCCGTTGTGGTGGTTGCGGATGTCGTTGATTTTCGCTAATAATTCAATTACACATTAGCTGTGGGTATCTTTGAGATTTATGTCTTCATACGAGTGTTCTAAGTCTCATAAATTAGTGTAGTGGTATGAAAGAATCTGTTTGTTAGTTAGTTAGTCGGTTAGTTAGTTAGTTAGTTAGTTAGTTAGTTAAATAATTAGTTAGTTAGTTAGCTAGTTAATTAGTTAGTAAGTTAGTTAGTTCGTTAGTTAGCTAGTTAGTTAGTTAGTTAGTTAGTTAGTTAGTTAGTTAGTTAGTTAGTTAGTTAGTTAGTTAGTTAGTTAGTTAGTTAGCTAGTTAGTGTAGAGTTATTTATTCATAGAGGCACCAGCTTCTTTGGCTGTTTAGCTTTGAAAGAATACATCTCTATTTGCCCGGAGCATTACCTGATATTTCTTGTTTTTGTTTTGTTCCATAAATGGCTAAAACAAGCTGGCGCCTGTTTGAATAAATTACAATAAACAATGCTAATAATATTTGTGAGCAACATCTGTGATGTAATGCTTAGGACGGGGTGCTGTAGTATAATGGTTAGGATCTTTGCCTGTCATGCGGAAGACCCGAGTTCGGCGCGGACGATCTGGGGGATTTTCTGCTGGGATTTTTCCCTCTCAGCCCGGGTTGGCCCTGACAGCCAGGGTCGAAGTAGCCCGTCTCTTAAATGACCTTAGAGTGTTGCAGCGATGTAAAACTGGTAACCAAACCAAACCTAATGCTCATGCTCTTGGTCTGCCATGCAGGAAAACGGGAGCTCGATCACATGCTTGCACGAGCATCTCTATATTTCTCTTAGAAAAAAAAAAAACCCACCACAACCTCAACAAACCGTATTTCATAATATTAATTATATTTATCATGATATATTATGATATACGGTTTGTTGAGGTTGTGGTGTGTGATTTTTCTCTCTATGTGTTTCTATTCCCCTATCACCACCCTGTTTGAATCCGATTGGATTCCTCACAATACCATCTCCGTTGGAGAGCCACTCACCTCCTTATCCACCTCTAAATTTCTCTTTGGAGATTGTGTCCGTCTTTGAAAAGGTGTCCCCTGACAGGCAGAGCCGAAAAGGAAGACTCTGCATTAACCTTATAGTGTTGCAAAGGGCGTAATACGAAAGCCAAACAAATCATACTGATATTCGTCGCAGAAGTTTTGTAGGCCTATGTAATAATAATAATAATAATATTAATAATAATAATAATAATAATAATAATAATAATAATAATAATGATAACTTGCATTTCTATTGCCCATTTTCATCTCGACGAGATGCTCAATGTGCATTACACTGGAAAATCACAGGTGTTATCATGTGACCATGTCGACTTTTCACCTTTCCATTGCACACAACTAGAAAGTCGATCATTTAGACACCGCCTGTTGTTTGTGCGAACAGTAATGTGGTAGTCATGGCAACGAAATATTTACTATTCCTGATGACTTTATTGTCCTTCGAGTGTTTCTTCCCGCCAAGCTTCACCCCCACTCGACCCCTCGTTGTTCTGGCGTGAAGTGTGTAAACGTGAATTTTTTTTTACCGTGAGTAATTATTTGGTTGTTTTTCAAGGGAGGATGAGTGGTGTTTTCACGAAGACAATATCAAGATAAGTATAATCAAAGGCATGAAACGCTCCATGACAACAGTGCATTAGGAGCGTAGCCACAATCAAGCGCAGCCTCCCGTTGACACTGCTTTTCTTTGCCGCGCTTCGATTGCTCCGTGAACACTGTTGACATGGATTACATCACGAGGACGCCGGGTACGCGTTTAGAGGCTTCGATGCTTATCTCATACTCATACATCTTATAAAATCTCTGATATAATCAAATGTACAGGTAAACACTAGTTTCCTCGGTAATCTTTGTCGGTGGTCCCAAGAGTGGTTTTCGTTTGACTACCAGTTTTGCGTCCTCTGCAACACTTTAAGGTCATTTAAGAGACGGGCTACTTCGGCCCTGCCTGTCAGGGCCAACCCGGACAGAGAGGGATAAAATCCCAGTAGATAAAAAAAAATAACGTAGATCCTCCGAACCCGGGATCGATCTCGGGTCTTTTTCACGATAGGCGAAGAGCCTAACCATTACACCACAGCGCGGGTCTAAGACGGAATCTTTGTTAGTTGCTCGGAGAATGGTGTTTCAATGTTACAATACATGTATTACAATCTGTTCGAAATTTAGTTTTTATGTCCCTTGCGACACTGTAAGGCCATATATAAGACGGGCTACTTCGACACTTCCTGTCTGGGACACAATAGCCCAGCAGAGAAGGAGATGTTCGTCTATCGTGGGAAGCGAATTCCCGTCCTCTGAGTGATTGCCAAGACCCTAACCATTAGACCACAGACGACGCCGGTGGCAGGGGTAGGGACTGGGGAAAAGTAAAAAAAAAATTTAAGTTGGTTGGTTTAGTTTGGTTACCAGTTTTACGTCCCTTGCAACACTGTAACGTCATTTAAGAGACGGGCTACTTCAACCCGGCTGAGAGGGAAAAAATACCAGCAGAACCCCCCCCCCCCCCCCCCCCGGAAAACACCAGTATTGATACTAATGGTTAAACTGCCTTCACCATCCTACTGTTCGTGCCTTGTAAGACTACCAGATATAGAATTAGGGTTGTTGTCACATTATGTATTTTGTTTTGTTTCTGTAGAATCATATATCATCGCTACCAAGGGTATTTTAGTGAGAACATATTTTCTTGCACTTTTATCTCTCAGCTGAACTATTCCATCCCTACCTTGCTGTGCATCCTAATATTTGTGGGCTTCGATAACCAAACCTACGTGTCGAGCAAGAACCTACCTTGCCTCGCGGCTCTGCTCTTCCTGTATGGGTAAGTAAGAAATCCATATTTTTTGGTCGGGTACATTCATTTTTTTGCACTAGCGCTGTGGTGCAATGGTTAGGCTCTTCGTTTGTCATGCGGATGACCCAAGTTCGATCCCGAGAGCTGGCAATCTTGGGGGAGGGAGTGGTTTCTGCTGAAATTTTTTTTCCGTCTGAGCCCGGGTTGGCCCAGAGAGGCAGGGTCGAAGTAGCTGATCTCTTTAATGACCTTAAATTGTTGCAGGGGACGTAAAACTGGTAAGGCCGAGCGTCTACTGGCATGTTTTGTCAGCTGCAGGCCAAGCTCATCTATGATATATACATATCAGCCTGGCCTGCAATTGACAAAACATGTCAGTGGACACACGGCCTAAACAAACCAAACTAACCAATCATTTGTTGCTTGTCATTTTTATACCGAGTGTACCTGTACTCTTACTTTGTTTGCAATCAAGTTAGCTATCATCCTTGTTGTTATACGGTTGTGTGAGTCTGTCTGTGTGTGTGTTTGCATGTTTGTGTGTGTGTTTCTTTGCATAATGCTTGCTTGGTTCGTCTTATGCGCATTGCAGTACTGTTTAGTCATTTAAAAGGCCAGTTACTTTGTATTTGCCTGTGTTTTGGTTTGGTGACCAGTTTTACGTCCCTTACAAAACTGTAAAGTCATTTAAGATACGGGCCACGTCGACCCGGCCTGCAATGCCAACGCAAGCTGAGAGGGAAAATTCCAGCAGAAAAAAAAACAGATCGTCCGCGTTCAGGTTCGAACTCGGGTCCACCGCATGACAGGCGAAGACCCTAACCATTACACTGTAGCGCCTTTTGCCTGTGTTGGTAAACAAAGGTTTCATAGGTACTCTCAGCTGAAAGTTGGAGATACACTTACTTGATTAGAAAACTGCGCCTCAAACTCCCGTCATCTGTGTGAAAGACAAAGAGCCTAGACAGACAGCGGTGTGAGTAAGACGTTTAATAGCTTAAAATACGTGGAAATGTGGTACCCCTGCAATAACTAAACCAACTAATCTTCAAACGTTGATGTTTGAAGTGATTTATTCTGAGAGGTTACTTAGTTTAAAATTAGAGACGCCGGCTTCTTTGGCTGTTTTAGCCTGAACTTCCAGCTGCATTTTTCAGCTTCTTTAACCTTCCACCGACCATCCAATTTACTGACCTTCCTACAGGTGGGCTATGATGCCAATAATGTACCCTTTGATTTTCCTACAGGTGGGCTATGGTATCAAAGTTGTACCCTCTGACCTTCCTACAGGTGGGCTATAATTCCAATGATGTACCCTCTGACCTTCCTACAGGTGGGCTATGATTCCAATGATGTGCCCTCTGACCTTCCTACAGGTGGGCTATGATTCCAATGATGTACCCTCTGACCTTCCTACAGGTGGGCTATAATTCCAATGATGTGCCCTCTGGCCTTCCTACAGGTGGGCTATGATTCCAATGATGTACCCTCTGACCTTCCTACATGTGGGCTATGATGCTAATAATATACCCTCTGACCTTCCTACAGGTGGGCTATGATTCCAATAATGTACCCTCTGACCTTCCTACAGGTGGGCTATGATCCCAATGATGTACCCGTTCTCGCGCGTGTTCTCCGTGCCCAGTTCAGCCTTTGTCCTCCTCTCCTGCTTCAACTTCTTCCTGGGCACCGTGTCTACTCTGTCAACCTTTATACTGGATACCCTAGGCGGAAATGACAAGGTATGGTGCACATCTAAAATAGTCAAGACTTTATTCATCCTCATATGGGGATTTGTAGCTCATTTCTCTAGCTTATACATGTACATGCTTACATTAGGTGAACAAAACAATGTAAACATAGAAGAAAGCACACACGCACACACAAACAAACACACAAACGCAAACACACACACACATGCACACACACAAACCCAGTTTTTTCTTCTTATAATTTCAGAGTCTCCAGGATTTGAACTCGAACCTTAAAGAGATGTTCCTGATCCTGCCTCAGTTCTGCCTTGGTCGAGGCCTGATGGACATGGCCTATCTACAGCTGCAGAGTGACTTTGTCGCCAAATATGGTGAGACCTATTATTATACTCTTTAAAAAAATTTAAAAAAGAAACACAGAAAAAGAAATTAATCCCTATCTTTTTATCGGATACATAGAGTTTATCCCATGAGTGAGCTAATTCCGCTGGATGTTAGGAGTCTTGATCTCTGCTCCTTCTCTTGCTTTTGTTTTTCTTTGACGTTTGAGTTTTTTTTCTTGTTTTAGTTTGTTTTGTTTGCTTTTCTATATTACAATTCACAGGGGTCGTTTGTTTATTGTTAATTGTATTTTGTTTTTTGCGTGGGGGGTTGGGGGTGGGAGTCTTTTTTTTTTACAAACAAATTTGCCTGATATGTATATTCGTCGAAGTGCTGCTAACGCAGCACACGAATGGCAACCCTCAGGGAAACGTAAGCCTGCTTGAGTGCTTAAATAAAAGCTATAATAAAAAGAGGCTAAAACAGCTGAGGCTGGCACCTCTATAAATAACCCACTCCTTACTACTAAAACTTACGAGTCATTACGTAATTCTCCATTATATGTTGTGACTCTCAGTTATTGTACACATAGGCCTACAAACCTTCAACTTACATAGGCATATATCCATGCATTGCACATTATACATGTACTTTCGTTGTTATTTTTCTTTCTGAAATCTACTGCCTTAAGACTCAACGGTATCAACAGCAAATCTAATACCCTAATGTGGTCCATAATATTGATTCTTCATGATCAGGAGAAACTATTGAGTTGAGCCCTCTCCAGTGGAAGATTGTGGGCAGGAACCTGCTGGTTATGGCGCTGATGGGGTGTGTCTTCCATGGACTGAACTTGGCTCTGGAGTATTTGCCATCACTGAGATACTTGTAAGTTATTGAAGTTTGTTTTATGATTTCTTGGTCCCCAGAAAGCTCCCGTCAGCGTTTCCCTATTGACGGGTTTAGTTGTTTGGGGACCAAAAAAACAAAAGAAAAGACCCCCCCCCCCCCCCCCCCCCCCCCACCCTCAAAGAAAATAAATTCCCAAAGACCACACTACATACATGCCAAAAGAGTCGAGCCTCGTTTTGCCGTGCCAACCAGCCCAATTCTTTCACAATCCATGTCTAGTAATTCTATACAGACCAATAACACGTCTATTCCTCCCGCCAGACCTATAAGCCTTGATTTCCTTTGCCCACTTTGGGTTATAAATGGTGAAAGTCTTGTCATGAAACAAGGGGAGGCGATCGAGACAGACAGAGAGAGAGAGAGAGAGAGAGAGAGAGAGAGAGAGAGAGAGAGAGAGAGAGAGAGAGGGGGGGGGAGAGAAAAAAGAATGTGCGAGTTCCGCCCGTTATGACAAGCATCCCCAGGGGTACTGGGATGTGTTATTGTATCATGGCGGATCATAACCGACCCGTTATTGCCTTCAACACTGGCTGGGATTGCTCGCTTTTCTGTGGTTTTTGGCTTGACGTCTCCTGCAACGAGCTACTTTGACACTGAATGTTTTGGATGCAACCCGGGCTGAGGGGGACTCTGTCCCAGCAGAAAAACTGAGATTTATTATTGTACTATTGAAGAGCCAAACCACTGACGCCGAGAGAGAGAGAGAGAGAGAGAGAGAGAGAGAGAGAGAGAGATAGATAGAAAGATAGACAGAGAGAGAGAGAGAGACAGAGAAAGAAAGACAGACAGAGTGATAAAGAGAGAGAGAGTGAGAGAAATAGAAACAGTGTGTGTGTGTGTATGTGTGTGTGTGTGTGTGTGTGTGTGTGTGTGTGTGTGTGGAGACAGAGACAGAGGGGGAGAAATAGAGATTGTGTGTGGTGCGTATGTGTGTGTGTGTGTAGACACACACAGAAGAGACACACACAGAAGACAGAGAGAGAGAGAGAGAGAGAGGGAGAGAGAGAGAGAGAGAGAGAGGGGGATAGATTGAGAGAAAAAAATAGAGACAGTGTGTGTATATGTGTGTGTTACCCCCGTTATGAAAACCGCAGGAGGGTGTGGGGTGTGTGTGTGTGGGGGGGGGGGGTGTACTGGCGTCTGTTATTGTTTCTGGTTGATCATAACTGGCTTGTTATTGCCTTCAACACCGGTCGAGATTGTTCGATGAATGGATGGATGGGTCGCACTTGCCGAGCGCTTGGGAGAGGGAAGGGGGAGATGGAAGTGCGGGGAAGGGGAGATGGAAGTGAGGGTGACAGCACTGAGGGGTACATGTACTTTGAAATTAGAAAGAAAGGAGGATAACAAGAAATAAGCAAAGGGAGACATTACGAATGAAAAAACAACAACCCACCAACAAAGACAGAGAGAACACACACACACAGAGAGAGAGAGAGAGAGAGAGAGAGAGAGAGAGAGAGAGAGAGAGAGAAATAGAGGCAGTGTGTGTGTATGTGTGTACATGTATGTGATATGGACGGGTAGACTGATAGCCAGAAAGAGAATACATGTACATTACATAAAAACAAAGGTCTGGTTACATGACTACCAGCACATTTAGACATTTATCTCCGTCTGCAAACATTACAAATTCATACTTGTACATCTGCATGAATCACAAATGTAGCCTTTGACGATATTCATCTTGTTTCTTATTTCTGTCTCTTACCCACATCAAAAGAGGGTGCATATTTGCATCTTCTCTCTCTCTCTCTCTCTCCCCCCCTCTCTCTCTCTCTCTCTCTCTCTCTCACACACACACACACACACAGACACATACATACGTACACACATACATTTTTCTGAATCTCTTCCTTTCTCTATCTCTCTCCTCCTTTGTAATACATGTAGGCCTATGTAAATGTATACATCGTTCATATTTTGAACAAAATCACCCGTCTCTATCCCCCCCCCCCTCCCTTCCCGAAAACCCCGACCCACCCCGACTCCCCTCTCCTCACCCCCCTCCCCACAAAGGTCAGCCCCCTTCAAGCCACTTTTGGCCCTCTCCTCTGTCCTCGCGTATAAACAACTCAAAACCCTTGCTGAAAACGAGCGGCGATAAAAGGGCTAGCGACGTGGATGCGGTCAGAATCTCCGAGATTTCGATCTGCTATTTAGATGGGTGGCCCAGATATTGGGGGCTGTCGGAGAAGAAGGGATTTCTATTTCGCTTTGAGCGCCGGTCATCTCGACCTCTCGTCGTGTGCTGTCGCTTCAGAATTAATTCACGCTATCTCCAATAGTAAGGTAAAGCCAATCTGGGACATCTACGTTATTGCCTGACTTATAGTTGGTATGAATTCGGCTCAACAGAAAATTGGATATCAAGTAAAGTGGTTGTAAGCGGGTATTAAATCGTATTTTTGTAAAGGGGCGAATCGTCCATTTAATTCTTTGTAATCTTCGACTCTTTGTGAAACAAGGGGCTTGTCCAGTTTTGTGAGGCTGGGCGGCGGGTGGACAAAGGTGGGGGGATGGG
>JAUKPP010286118.1:0-28313 GCA_032273245.1 Phyllaplysia taylori
TCTCTCTCTCTCTCTCTCTCTCTCTCTCTCTCTCTCTCTCTCTCTCTCTCTCTCTCTTTCTTTCTCTCTTTCTCTCTTTTATTTCCCTCTTCTACACCTGCCCCATTCCTCCTATTGCACGAATAAAATGTCCAACCATTTCTTTGTGCTCTTCTCTATCGTACATTTCTCTCTCCGCACTCAAGACCTCTCTTTTTCTTGTTTTAGGCTACTCCGCACTCTTTGCCCAATTCTTCTTTTTTTTTTTCTTTTCTTTCTTATTTTCGTTGTCTCTTTAAGTTTAACAGTTGCAATCATGATGGTGAAGTGCCTTTCTGTTTTGTCTATTCTTTTTCTTTTATCTATGATCGATTTTTGTTACGGTAAACAACAGAAAACTAGAAAATTCGTCGGCCGTTGTTGTTTTTTATAAACTTAAAATGAATCTATAAATTTTTTTATCTGAAGATGGTACACAATCATGATATCGAAAGATGAAAACACAAAGTAGAGTTTAATAACACGACATCAGTGCGCTTACGACTTAAGCAGATCTCCAGTCAAAAAGCGATTTCCAGACACAATCTGGAACAAACGACAGCTGAAGTTGTCTGCGCAAAAATGCGCAAATGTGAACACGTATTTTATGCGCGAAGGGTGTGTCCGTGTTTCGCTATGACCAAAGCCATGCAAAAGCCAGAGCCAGGGACTGACCCCTCACCCCATCTCCTCCCCCCTCCCCCCTTCCTTCCCCGCCCTTCCCTCCTCACCAGATCCCTCTACCTGACCATTACCCTCTTACAATTTTCTTTTAAATCTAATAAATCTTTTTACATTGTACTTTAAAGACATGATGCTGTCATTTATTTGTCTGATGTGTCCTATTGAATAGTTAAATCTAATTTAAGTTTAATATTTAAGTTCAACTGAAAGTTTTTCATTCTGTGTGGACTAGAGATTGAAAAATAGTTGGTTTTTTCATTCTCTTGGAAATAAGATTAATTTTTTTCTTTCTCCAATACCAGCAGTAATTATACAGGGGTTGTTTTTCCTTCTTAATGTTTCCTTTACCGGGATAGTGACAAAAAGATATTTTGGGGGGTTATTATTGACTGGTTTTTATGTTTGTTTTAGGGGATTTTGTTGTTGTTGTTGTCTCGGTGGGTGTGGGAAGTGTTTTGGGAATTAGTTCCTTTGACTTTGGTGGATTTTTTTCCTTTGCAACAACTGCGAAAACGCAAGTTTTATGATGAAACTTTTGAAAGGGCTAATGGTATCCAAAATAATTGAATAAGGTAGTGTGATAGTGGTAAGAGACAATGACATCGTTTTACTATTTAGGAGAAGCAGAGAGTTAGTTGGTTACTGAGGCGCCAACATCTTTGGCTATTTTAGCCTGTGAGGAAAAGGTGAATGTTGGAGGGTTGGGGTGCATAGACTTTTACGTGGGGGTGCTTTGCATACATTTTCGCCGTTACAGAATCAAACTTTTAAAAATTTACAATGATTTCATGTTCAAATTTTCGAAAATCTAGGCCTTAACATTAAGTCTAAAAATCGTGTTTTATTTTTTTTCTTCTCCTCCCCCACCCACCCATCTCCTCCCCATCCTCCATCTCCCCAATCTCTGTCCCCATCTCTCCCCCCATCACCGTCCTCCTCCGTTCCCCCCGACACAGTCCCTGGCTATGGTTACCTGCCCCTAGGCCCGGGTGGCGCTGACAGGGCGGCTCTGGTCGCCTCCAACCCCGGCGCGGCCGCCTATGCAGACTTTGGCGGGAATCCCGTGGCTGTGTCCGCGGCTCCGCTCGCTCTGCCCGCCCCGCCGTCCGCCGCCACACACCGCGGTGACGCCGCCGCGGGCAACGGAGCCCTCACTCTCGCCACGGCCTCGCAGCTCCAGCGAGATCATACGATACCTAGGGCGGCTGCCCCTGGCGTGGGTGCGTCTCAGTGGTTTTCTTTGCTTGTTTGTTTGTTTTTGTTCTTTTTAGATTTATGTTGTTGTTGTCGTTGTTGTTGTTGTTGATGTTGTTGTTGTTGTCGTCGTCGTGGCTGTCGTTGTTGTTGTTGTCCCTGTTGTCGTTGTCGTCGTCGTGGTTGTTGTTGTTGTTGTTGTTGTTGTCGTCGTCGTTGTTGTTGTTGTTATTTTTGTTGTTGGGCAGAATCCAAGCAGATCAGGTCAGTACAGTGAAAAAGAAAGAAAAGGGTCAGTGTCAGGATTAGAGTTGGCATTTAACTCGAACCCAAAGTTCTGACCCCAGCTGTAACCTGATTTTAACCCTAACCCTATCTGTTGGTTTTGATGGGGCCTTTGTTCCTGTTGACCTGATCCTCTTGGGTCCATCCCTTACTTAGTTTGTTTCGAGTTCTTTATTTATAGAGGCGCCAGCTTTTTTGGCTGTTTTAGCCTCTTGGATCCGTCCCTGTGGATGCGCGTACGCCCGCTTCAAAGTTCTCCAACTGGGACTGGTAGTGAAGGCCCCATCTGGGAATGATCTCAAAACCTCCAATTCTGAGTAGGCCGAGCCTACCCTTTTGAAAGGAGCTTTGAAAACTCCAAGTCGCTGGACTAAATTCTCTTATATTATTTTTTTTACTAGCTTTACGTCCCTCGCAACACTGTAGGGTCATTTAAGAGAATGGCTGCTTTGACCTTGCCTGTACGGGCCAACCCGGGATGAGATGGAAAAAATTCCAGCAGAAAAAAAAAACGCGGGTCTTCCGCATAGCAGATGAAGAGCCTAACCATTACACCAAAGCACCGGTCATTTGGATGTGCTGGTTGGGATGCTACATCACAGTCGAAAGACGCAGGTAGCTCTACTCGATGACAATAAAAGGAAAAATACTTCCTAACCTGGAGCTCGAACCCTAATCTTTTACACCAATCAAAGAGCATTAAGACGCCGAATATCAGACTAGCTGATCATTCCTGTTAAAGAATGTCTTTAGTTCTGATACAAAGAGGTTGATAGGTTGTTTTTTTATAAGTGTAAAAAAAAAGATACGGTCATGGTGTCGACACCTTTGGGTGTTTGAGCAAGACTTAGGACAGCTATCCACTTTCCTCCAATAGTTGGACTGAATGGCTGTACGTGTGTCGTCCCTTGCAATACTACATTATGAAAGGACATTTCGTTGGTTGTTTTGCATAAGGGCCAATAGTACATGGACTGTAGTGTGGTATTCGCCTCTTTGCTAAACAATCAGCGATATATATGGCCTGTCGTCAGAACGTTTCGTCTGTCTCCGAAAGTACAAGTTCTAGGGTCGGGGTTATGAAAGCTACTGAAAACCCGGATGAACCTCCCAAGATTCGAACCCGGGTCCTCCGCATTTGTAGGCTAGCGCTTTATCGGCTAGCATTAAAGCTTGCCCCACACCAATCGAGATGCTCAAACGCAGCTAGCGACCAAAAGACGCCTGGTGACTGCAGTTGGAAAGTGTTCGGCCCACGACCAAAGCTCCACGAATTGGAATGCCCAGAGACGTCAAGTGAAGGAGAGAAAGATCAAGATGAGACATGAGCCAAATCGAGAACGAGAAAGTATCTGATAATCCTGTATGGGTTTCAGATGTTGAATGTGCCCAATCAGTCTTATTTTTTATTCATGTCTTTCTTCTCGCCCACCCACTTTGATTTCATTGTCCTCCTCCTCCACATCCTCCAGCAGAACCTCTCAACGTTCCCATAATAGCCATTCTCCTCCTTTTCCTCATCATCATCATTATTACCACTATCATTATCATAAAAAAATATTATCGTCATCACTCGAATTGGAACCACGTACATTCTAAAAAAGTTCATCATTAACACTATCATTATTATCCTCCCCTCCCTCTTTTTCCTTCACCCTCTCATTCTTATCATCATCCTCCCCATCATCATCACTATCACCATCGTCATCTCAATCATCATCATCATCATCACAATTCCACCACACCCACCACCACATTCATGCCTTTCACAATAAAACTACAACTGCCACCATTCTCCTCCCCCTCTAGCCGGCGCCACAGTCCTGGGAGGATTCGGCTCCTACCCCACCACCACCTCGCCCCTGAACCGGGCCTACTCCACCAACTCGCCCCCAGCTCCCATGGACATGTACTCCCAGGAGAGCGTCACTTACATACAACACAACGCCGCCGCATCGCCACAGCCGGGCGCGTTTGCCCATCTAGGGTTTGGCAGGGTGAGTCGAGGCTCGTAGATCGATTCTTGTTTAGTTTGTGTTTTGTGTGTCTGTTGGTTTAGTTACCAGTTTTTTGTCTTGTGCAATACTGTAAGATCATTTAATAGACGGGCGGGGCGACTTCGACCCTGCCTTTGTGTGTGTTTGAGTGTGTGTGTGTGTGTGTGTGTGTGTGTGTGTGTGTGTGTGTGTGTATGTGTGTGTGTATGTGTGTGTATGTGTGTGTGTGTTTTGGTTTGGTTACCAGTTTGATGTCCCTTGCAACACTGTAAGATCATTTTCGAGACGGGCTACTCTACCTTGCCTTTGTCTGATACGGTCTTTTTTGTTATTGTTGTTGTCGTTGTTGTTGTTGTTGTTTTAAGTAAGATATAAGATTGGCGCATATTCAAGTCTCTTACAGCGAGTAGATCAATTTTATTTGAACATTGGCGGGAAAAATAAACGTTCGAATATCGTTTTGAGCGTCAGAATTGAGGCTCCCTGCCATGTTAAGCCAGGCAGCTGTCGGTAAAACCATTATTTTATCCATTGAATTTTTTCCACAAATTACAAGGTGTGGGTTTCGAGGAAGTGTCTGTTATGTGTATTATGCATGTCTTTGAGTGTCATTATGTGTGTATGTGTGTGTGTGTGTGTATGTGTGTGTGTGCGTGTGTGTGTGTGTATTTCCTTACAAAAAATTTACTCTCAGATGCTCTTATATGTGACTGGAAAAAAACGGCTGACAGAATTTTTGTAGTCATAGGAGATAAAAAGGGGGCGAGAAATTGAATTTGCACAACGAAGAAATAAGAAAAAGTTGGAAAAGCAAATACATTATGTGTGCAAATGGAAAATGTGTAGGAAAAATTATAAAAGCAATTTATGCAAGGAAAGTGGAAGACAAGAAAGGAATAGACACAAAAGAAAATATGGCAGAGAAGAGGAGGGTAGAGTGGGTAAGTGAGAGAGGGGATGCAGAAGGAGGAGTGCTCAGCAGAAACAGGAGTTCAGGAGATGGAGAGGCGAGGAGAAGGGACATAATCATGATGTGCTCTGAGTAGAGTGCAAAATTAATTGAGTTCCTTCCCTTTATTAGAAGCACCAAGGCTGAACCCTGGTGCGTGTTTGGAATAGAAAATGGTAGCCGAGGATTATTTTGTTAAAGTTTTAGTAGGGCACGATGAAAACATTTAATAAGTTCGTTCCAGTGCCAGAATAGACAGATGCAATAGAAACGCTTGCAAAGAAAGTTAAAGGAGTAGACCATTAATCTATCTGGCTATTGTTCTATCTATTGGCCTGCCTGTCTATGTGTAGGCTACTCTTTTCTATTAAAAAATTTACATACGGTCAAACTTGTCTCAGGTGACCACCCAATGTCGAGAAGAAAGTGGTCGTTTTAGACAGGTGGCAGTCTTAGAGAGGGGCACCAAATAGAGAAAAAATTAATTTGGGAGTCAGTGAAAAGTGGTCGTTTGTGCAGGTGGTCGTCTTAATTTAACTGATATGTATTTCTGAACATCATTTCTGGCCAACAGAAAGATTTTTGGAGTCTATCTTAGAAATTGAACCCACCCAAACTTTCAGAGAAGACTGGCCCATATTATAACCTTGTTGTTTGTCTCTCCACGCGTTTGTCTGTGTGTATCCAGGGTCTCGTAGCCACAACGTTTAACGGTTTCCACTGACCTGACCAAGTCGCACAGACAGGGTTATAGCGCATAGTATTGAATCTCAAGGTATCAGTTTGACCATTCCTTCTCCTCCTAGCTATGTGGTTCGCCTGTAGCTGGTGCATCTCTATAACCCTTGTGTGTAGAAACTGTACAGTAGTGGAGGTTCTAGGCCTACTACTTTTCTGTCTGGCGAAGAATCTTCAAAATGTAGGCCTTTGGCATAGAGCTATGATTTATTTTTTATCGGTTACTTCTCACGTAGGAGTTGGAATTACACATTAGGTTATTTTTTGTGAATTTTTTTAACCCTCGTATATCATTATTTATTTATTTATTTATTTATTTATTTATTTTTCATCCTTCCACTCTTTTTTATTTTGTTCAATTTCTTTTTAATTTATTTAATTTTCTCTGTAATCTTCATTTATTATTTTCGTTTATAGTTTTCTCTGGTTATCTTATAGAGATCTCTGTTTATTTCGCACTGTATGAGTTGAGGTGATAAATGCTCTGTCTCTTGCTTCTTCTTTGAATGTGCTTCTACATGTATGTAGTTATCTGTTCTTGGGAAATGACGGGATGACGTAGTGATCTCCCCTGACTTGGAATTGGCTGCGGTTGATGATGATATCATTATGTTTCTGTAGAGTCTCTGCATTTTTCTATACTGTGGTACCGGTAGTCTGTTCTCACTGTTTCATGCCATTGGAGTTAGTCTGCATCTCTTTATTTGCCATGTCTAAAGTACACAAAGTATATGCAAGTTCTTTTCTTTTTCAGACATTGATGAAAATCAGAGAATTTTATTCTTTTATATTTTAAAATCTTTGAGGAGAAATTTGGTATGGCCATGTCACTGTGAAACAACAAAAACTTCAAGAAAAAAATAATCTGACATGATTTTGTCCTCCCTCTCTTTCTTTTCATATCTTTCCTATCTCCCCTCTCTCTCTCTCTATCTCTCTCCCTCTCTCTCTCTCTCTCCCTCTCTCTCTCTCTCTCTCTCTCTCTCTCTCTCTCTCTCACTATATCTAAGCTTAAAGTTAAAGGCAATTCTAGCCACACACAAAAAAGAAAAAGAAAAGAAGAATAAAATAGAAAAAAGAAAGACCACAAGCAAACGTCACTCAAATCAAACTCAGTCATGTTCTGCCTGCACCATACTATTACGTCCTTGGCTTGGTTATTTGTGAAGAACCACATGCACTCTCAGATCACAACCCAAAATTACTTTCTGAATGCGTTATCAGTTGTAATGGGTCGTCTCTCTTTGCATTCTCGACCTCCAGAAAAGCTTTCACAAGAATGTGCAATGCCACGTATGCTTCTTCTCTCTGTAGAAATGCATGACTGAACTTTAGCAATTCTGCAAAGGATCTTCCTTTCACTTGTGTTATCCTACAATATTATAGTTTATACAATGTATCTCTAGCGGTAGCCAGTGTTTTCTTGTGTTTCATGATGCAATACAGTAATAATATTGTAGAAAACTGTTTCAACACACTATGGTAAATTGGATTATGCACAGTTAAATACCCCTTTGAAAATTTCTTGTAGGCCTATATAATATATTAAGATCGTCATATTGGAGGAGACCTTACATTTCAACGAAAATCTTATATGATCTCTGGTTTCGCTTCTTTCAAAACTTCATTTCTGGTTTTAATTGTCGTCAGCAGGATGACTGATATAGGTCAGACTACAACCATAACAACAACAAAAATAATATTGCTACAATGCCAACAGCAACAGTTACAAAGTAAATATCAACAAGAAAGATCAATAACAATAAACATCAAACAGCTAAAGCAGCAACAAATGTATTACTGCTGGTTGTATCTTAATGAAAAGTCCTTTATAAAAATAATGGCAATGATACTTGGGAGGAGGAAGAGGTGGAGAAAGAGGAGGTGATCCGACAGGAAAGAAGTAGTGAGTGGCGGAGGTAATGACAACAACAACAAGTAATAATATAAGTATCATCAAAGACATAGGCTATAATAAGTATCATTATAAAAAATGCCATGTTTCCTTGTATTTATTTATTCCCTGCATTATTCATCTTTTTTGTAGCCGGCTATGCCCTATAGGCCTATGGTTCTTTTCGACATTGTCTTAACAACAGAAATAACAACAACAACAATAAAGACGACAACAACAGCAATATCAACTAACAGCCACACCGGGAAACATATATTTTTGTAAAATGAAGTTTATTTTGATTTGTTTTATCTTTACTTATTTCAGCTTATCTTATCTTATCTTATCTTTCCACAGACTACCAGCCTGGCTAGTGCACTGCTCGCAGGCCGCAACTTTTAATGCCAGCCAAGATGAGCGCCTCTCGCCACTACCACCACAAGGTCTACTGCGGATTCCTTTCTATCACTTCTATTTTATACTCTATTCATGTTTACAAGTCTATGGAGCAGAGAGGCTGCTCTGCCCCACACAAAGATGGCGGCCTCTCATTCTTCTTACAGCTGTACTTCTACTTACCCAGCAGCGTGCATGGCAGTCCAAGCTGTATGAAATAATTAATGCCCTCATTTTAAGATGGGTCATGATGATAATGATGATGTAATAATGATAATAATCAGCAAGGGGGTTTTGTGACATTTTTAAAAATGATGAAACAACTTTCATTCTCTCTCTATACTTTTTTTTCTCTTCATTGTTTTGAGCAACGACTTTTACTGCATACTGTTTACACCAATATTACACATTCTGGTAAATACATTTGTACCATTTTATCTTCTTAATACGCTTCTCGTTCTGAGCTTGCATATACCAAGTTGTCTCATCATCAATTATATTTTACTGTTTATATTTTTGTTTACTCTTCGTCTCTGGATGGTTCTATGGGTACCGGTACTGTGATGTCGTTCTCAATTATTATTTGATAAGATGATAACAAACCGAGCCCACAGGGTAAAAACTTTTAAATCCAATGGCAACTCTATTGTGTTCTCAGATGGCTGTGGTTGGTCACCTGCCGCCTACTATTTGAAGAGAAGATTTTCTTTCTTTTTTCTTTTTGACTGAGTTTAATTTTAACATTACCTACAGGGTTCCATGGGATAGGTAGCCTAAAGAGCTTCAGGCACAAGAACCAATGACCCGATTCTATTAGAAATTCGAAACAGATATTATCAAAGGTTTCAGTTTTCTACCCACCGAATGATAGAGACCCCAATTTAAACACTTTAGCTAACCTACTCCCAGCTCTTTAACCAAGGGCCCGCCATGGGGAAGAGGGAAAATGAAATGGGGGATCACGCGAGGAGTTGCCCAGTAGCCGCGACAGCTCCTTATACAGGTTTTACTTGTATCCAAAAGTTCTGAAACATTTATTAAAGGCCACCATGTATAATAGGTCAACATATAATATAACATAATATAAGAAATATAAAGAATATAAGAAAAATTAGGCAGACAATGAGAATTCACAGGAGTGTTTGTAAAGTTTGACAAAGACTTCTTGTAATTGGTAGATTACTTAAAAACTATCCTTGGCTGGTTCAGTTTGACTGTAGCTATGGCATCACATCCCAAAGAACGTTCTTGTACCTCAACATATCAGAAGATACTAAGGAGAACCTACGTATTTTTTTATAAAACATTTTTTTTTATGAAATGTAGAATTAAATAGATGCAAATTCTTTGTTGTGAAGCCATTCTCAGTTTTTTATGAGGAAGTATACCAACAGGCAGCAACAGCATCACATTGCATGGTACAGGGTTACCAGGTACAAGCCAGCAATGCAAACCAATCTGCTCCAGTTCAGTCACAGTCCCTCCAACTTGTTCTAACAAATCTTCCTGTGGGTTTGTGTTGGGTCTGTTTTATCTTTTAAATTTTTGTTTTTTATTTTCAGGGCATTTGATTTTTTTAATGGGGGTAACATATTAATACATTTGAATTTTATCTCTTTGTGACGTAAGATTTCATTTTTTTCTGTTAACTCCCATTCTTTATGAGGCTTCCATTCACCATTTTCAGTTTCACTTTCTCCTTTGAAATACAATATATGACATGATGTAATCATATTATGGTACATATTTTATAGTATATCATTGCCATATTATATATATATTCTCCTAAATGTCTCAGTCTCCGTGGCACTTGATAAACTCATGTTTTCTTTAATGTTTTGTTTTATCCTTCTTAACAACAAAAATTGATGAAACCCACGCTGTTTGTAACATTGTAACTTTGCTACTGTTTATGTACGTATATCATACGACATTTGTATTCTTTGAATACAGTAATGGGAGAAAGACCACATAAGCAATACATATTTTATGATATGTTAATAAATAAATGGCGGAGTTTTCAGTTATTATTCATTAACATAGCATAAGTGAAATGTTCCTCTATTTAATGCAAATCAGTCTGTTTTGCCTGAAAGTGTGTGAATTCTTTTGTAAAATACACGATGATGTGAGATTTGGTTTGTGTGTGTTCATATTTGTAATAATCCATGGCCACCTCTTGATATGTCACTTTGGCTGTTTTCACCAATTTTTCCCAATATTTATGTGTTCTCATGAAATATTATTACTATTATGATTATTATTATATTATAATTATTATTGTTTGAAACTATGATTCTTAATGTGATATGGATAATTTCACGTGTCACCTCATTGTTTGACCAGCATAAAGCTTCCGTGTGACCCATCAAACTGTGGTGTAAGCTGGTAGCAGAAACAGGTCACAGAAAGACTCATAACAGGACATGCACAAGTTGGGGGAAGGGAGATAACCATGTAATGCTCTGGGTAAGGTGTGGAGTTAATTGAGTTACTTCCCTTTATGAGATGGGATCAGTGTAGCCTGCCTCAGTGGCCCTTCAACTTAATCCAGTAAATGATCACGTCTGTGTCATTTCTCCTGCCATTTGTGTTGCTTCTACAGCACTAGCCTACAGAAACACCTGCTCCCCACACTTGTTCATGTTTCAAACTTATAACATAATAAATGCTCAAAAGTAATTTTAAAAAAAGGATCATCAATCATCAGGAGAAAGAAAGGAAATAAAACTTTTAGTGGATAATTTTGAAAATTGTTTTGCTGTAAAATCTCGCTGGAGCAGATTCTGTATTGCAATCTTATTTATTGCTAGGGAGAACTTAAGGGTTCCATTTCTGAATCAAAATTAGAAAATAATATATAGAATAGTAGCCTAACATTAATAACTCTTTATATTTTTGCCTTTTGGCCCCTTGTACAACTGTACACCTCACCTGGATGAGATTCTGTGAATGTTTCTGCTACATAGTTTCTGTTTCAGCCTTTGATACCTCTATCATGTCTACCAAATGATTCAGTTATGTCTTGAATTGCATATGATGAGTATGTGTTATCTGTATTCAGGTGGGACGACCACAAAACTTATCTTTTTATCATCATCCACTAATGGCAAGAGGAAATAATTTCTATCATCCAACATTGTAAGCAAAAAATATTTTTTTCAAGCATCTTGTTTTCCAAATTTTCACCCCCAGACTTTTTAGCTTCATTTTTACCTTTCATGTCAGTTCATCCAAATAAAAATGCAATTTTCGGTTTAAGTTGAAATGATGAAGCTATACTAATATGTAATTTGACTTTTAAACATTTTGTTTCTAACATGATGCTCTGATCGGTCACCTACACAATTCTGTGCTTACAAAGTTATCCAAGAGTCTGTGGTCAGTATCTTTATCATCCATACGAATATTGTGTCATATTCAATGTTTAACATATCATGTATTTAACAAATGACATTTTCAGTGAGTGTTCAAAAACATCTGTCTCCCTGCCCGACAAGAACAGAATTTGTTTTCTCGTTGAGTCAAACTTTATGTCTGAACTTTTCTGACTTACCTTCTTATGTTTCTTTTTTTATGAAAAAAACCCTAAAAAAAAACAACATATGATTACTTGCAAGATTTATTTTAACCATTCTGCTTTCCAAATCTGATTTATTTGTGGAACAAATAATGCAATTTTTTTTACACTGGGCTTTAAATTGAAATTTGGAACACATTGTATATATAAGAAGAAAGTTCACACCAATTCAATATATAATATATGAATATATAATATAAATATATCCTAATCCCTTGATTATACCCGACATTATGTATCACCTCAATAGCGTAAGTGTTTCTATGACCTGTAAAGAACAATAATTATGACTGAATTTCATGGTCTCTGCTGTGTCTCCTTGCATTGCGTTCATAAGAAAAAGCTTTCATTTTTTTAAACAAAAGGAACCAAACTGATCTCACTAGATTAGATTGATATGTGTGAAAATGTCGTGTTGTTTTATGTTGGGGGTAAGCTGAGCCATTTTTTAATTTATTACAAACATTTTTATTTCTGAACATTTTTTATTCAGGGTTTAGCCCATTATGCAACTCCATGTCATTTATCAGCGTAGGCAACTGAACGACCCAGTGACTTTCTGCTTCTCCCAATTCTGCATTTTATTTCCACCATTTTGTAAGATGCAAATTGGGAAGATGTTTCATCTTCAGAAATCGTAAGGAGGAAAATTTTTATGACCTTCTTACACATGAAGAACAATCATCTAGAAAATTGTGTACTGTAGTTAAAAGTGATTGCTACACAATAAATGAAGAAATAGTCATCTCGCTATTAAGCAGTAAAAAAGCAAATAGAACAACCATTTTTTAATTTCGTCTTAGTAGGTAGTGTTTCATTCTTATTACAACTTAAGTAACCAGTAGGGAGTTTCTGGTGTTCCAGAATTGTTTTGCTCTAGGAGACGATATGGATGACACTTCTATGTGGATAACTTTTTACTTTCATTAATTTTTAAGTGAACAGCATATCTAATGCATTGGCCTACACGAGAGCAACTGATCTAGCACAAATCTTAGCTATTTCTAATTCTTATGATGAATTGATACATCTGTTAGTATATAAGGCCTAAATGACTTAGAAAAGTTTTATCGATCTACTTTGCCAAGCTATCATCTTTTCATTCTTTCAGTGAGGAAAGAAGGGGGAAGCTCTATAAAATATTTAATGGGCAATCTTTACAATTCACAAGCTTTTTGCCTACAAATCTCATATTGATTTGAATGTGCTTTACATAATTTCCTAGTTTTGTTGAATGTTAAATGAAACAAGCAATTCAGTTCTTATCTTTAAAATCTGTGATTTCAAGAATTTTTAATGATATCTTTTTGTTTCTATATTTTATTGGGGTGTTTTTTATGTCTGGTAATTATTATTTTTCCCACTGGTTTATTGTAATCATCTTTGGATTGGGCTACAGTTTTTGTACGTCATAATTTGGATTCATTGTTTAAACGTGTATTGCATGGTGTGTTATTATATAAGTTGAGGGTAAAATTCCTAAGCAATAAAGTTTTTGTTTGATTATGTCCCTTTTGCAGCAGCCTGAACAGGTGGACATCAACCTTCTGTTGTGAAAGCTTTGAAAAGTTGTAGAAAAGTTTCCTACATGCAGATGTTCCTAGTTGTGTCACCAAGAAATTCAGAAATAACTTAGCCCACTACTTAAACAGGACTGACAACATCGTCAATAGTGGCCCCTGTAAATTATTTTCAATATTTTTACCGTTGGGGACTGAATTAAATCTTTAAGATTAAGAATCAATATAGGCCTACTTCAAGTCACAAAAGAAGCTGTCATGATAGCCTTACTTCAGTCTAGTGGGACAAATCATCATGCCTGTCTCATTTCTTCTGCCATAAGTGTTGTCCTTACAACAGCCTACAGAAATACCTGATCCTGCCGATGTGTACATGTAAGACAACATAAGGACTGTCGTCTCATAGGTTAGGTAAATTTCTCAAACAAAACAATTTTTAGCTCGTCTTGTTAATAAATGAAGCATCAAAAGGTACCAAATCTCATTAATAAATTGTGGTATTCTGAATGACATTTGGACATGGAGGAAACATCTTTATTGAAACAATTTTATCCATAAAAATAAACTGAACTCATCTACTGTAGTAGGATCACAATTATCTTTTTTCTGGTGTCTTTTTGTCTTTGGTGAACAGTTAATTTGCCAATTGGTAACACCTCTTACACACAACCTAAGAGTTAAGGACATGACATCTGCTTATAGATATCTTTATATGAAGGCTGACCTACTTTTTGGGGCAAAGTTTTATTATACATCAAGATATAGTAGCATGCTATAAGAATAGCTGATATCATTTTAAAATGAAAGTGTAAGGAAAATATGCAGCCTTTGTATTTTACTATGCTTTTCGCCCAAACAAATTTGAAAAACTGAACTTATTTTTACATGTATTGTGTTAAAAGTAGCTTTTATGTCTCTGGAAATATAGCCCATTGTTTACAAGCCCAACAAAATTTACAGGGTAATTATTTCATATGTAATCAAGGAGTTTCAGTCATTGTGAATTGCAATTTGTCTCATTCAAGCATTGCATTTCCACTTTTGAATTTAATCGTCTCCACAACTATGGTGCATGTTGAATAAATTTAGCAGATCTGTCTCTGTGTTGATCCATATTTGCCCCTTTGTTGATTTTAGAATGTTTGCTTGGGATTGAAAGGTTTTTTTTGTTTTTTTATATTTTGTTTTCTGTACTCTTTCCATTGATATTATTATATTTTTTATTTATTGTGAAATGCTTTACATGGAAACACTTCCTTCCAGCCTGACCCCATTTCCATTTACCCACACACAAATAATATACAGATTGTTCAGCTTTAACATTGTATTCAGTGACAGTGAAGATCTGGGTAGTTTTATTTGTTTCGAGGAAAACTATATTTGCTGAGGGCTTTGCTTCTTAAAGGGCTTGTGCTGTTTCTTGCACTGCTTATGTTTTTATGTTACAAACATTTACGTCTGCGTCTGTTGTAAAGTAGACTATGTGTGCAAAACGTATTCTGTGAGTGTTATGTGTAAATGTTGGTGCGTGTGTGTGGTTTGGTGTGTGAGTCAAAAGACCAAGAGTGCTGGTGGTCAGAATAGACTCCTGCTCTGAAGAGACTTAAGGTTCCAAAAACTGCGTTGCCTATTCCGGAGAGTATTGTGCATCTCACTGAAAACATATCCCTTGATACAGTACCTGACTCTAAATTAGTTTTATTAAACAGGAAAGAGACAAAAGGAAAGAAAATTAGCTATTTCACAGATCTTCTGAAAATTAATGGACAATTTAAATTGTTGCGTATTAAAGTATTTGATCTTGTGGCTGTCTCATATTGTCACATTGATATTGTCTTTGGAAATTATTACTGCATAGGGCCTACATGTAAAATAGAGAATGAGTTGAGTCAATTATCATAAATAAAAAGGCAAGGAAATGAATATTCCCATCCTAATGTGGCAGTTGTAGAGCATTGAGTCCTAGCCTACATTTCTGCTGTGTTGAACAATGGTTCACTTCCGGTAAACTTGCAGTAAATCTCAAAACTTGGTACTGTTTTTCAATAAACAATTTCATCTTTATAGAAAATGTTTTCTATTTCTCTGAGAAGGGCTGAGACTCAATTTTCTTCATGTGAACCCCAACTTAAGTTCCTGTAAGATAATTTCAAGGGATCATTATTATCTTCTGGTTGAATGTACTTTATTATACTTTATGACTCGGAATGAGGCTTCGTTCTTGTTGCTGTTGATGTTTGACTTTTTCAACGTATCCCTGCGATGGTCACACCTTTTATCTTTATATTGATTAATGCTTGATGAATCACCCGTGGAAATGCTTTTTTATGCCTGATAAATAATGGAGGTAATTTTAGGATGATTTTTCCGTCTATTTTCTAAATGAAATTTCCTTGAAACCTCTGTTCCTGCTACGTACATGGCACAATTTGTTAAATATTTTTACCCTTGAATAGAAACCACAGTGGCTGGTTTTATTTGTTCCTTTCATATCACTGCAGACTTGTACACATAGAAAGAAACAAAATTTACGAGACCCACATTGTTTTGCCCTATACTGTATTATAGGGCCTACAATATGTTTTACAAAGAGTTTTCAATTTTAGAACTAGTAAACTTCAGCAACTAATAAATGCAGATAGACCACAAATTATGTCTACAGAATGATAGAATTTGCTTTCTTTCAAATATTTTTGCACACTTGTAGTTTCCATTTGATTAAGACTTGTTTAAAGTCTCAGTAATAGAATTGATAAATCTTGAACTCAACAGACATCCATAGTTTCTGGGACAGCAGTCAATATTTTCGTCCATGTGTGTTGCTTCTTTTTCCAAACCTCATGGAGATGTTTTGGAAATCACCTATACAGGACAGTGGCTTCTTCCTTAGCCGTTTTCCCCCTAGAAAATCAATTTGTCTTTAAAAAAAAGAAATTACATACTAGGTCAGTATAGATTTTGTTAAAGCATGAGATCATAGAGAGACCTTTAGTTCTAGAACTTTCCTCAGGCTGGGCATCAGCTGTGAGTAATGGTTTGATCAACTTCTTTCTTCCAAAGTGAATCTCTGGTGTTTTGTTTGCATATTGTGAATGAAATCTTCAAAGTTTGTTGATTCGTTCCAAAATCTTTCACCTTCTTGCACAAACAATTTTTCCTAGCTTACAAAGTTTTTAGAGCTTTTTCATAGACAAAAAACAACGGAATAGACCTATTACTATTAGTATTTTTGACAGATCACTGTTGACTCCAGGGATAAAAATATAATTTTCAAGCTAACTTTTGTCATTATATATCAGATTAATTCTCACTGATCCTGACGAAGAAATTGTTTGGCTAGTTCATATTCTACTACCCATCACTAAATATAATCTTTCATCAAACCTATTTACTTTGCAATTTAACTCAAAACTCCATGGCACTTTTTATCTGTTATGGATTACTCTACGCAACTAGTTATAGCACACATTGCCAATATGGTAAGGCCATAACTCATCCTTTTAACATTAAATCCAAAAAAATATTTTCATTTCAAAATTAATTTTTCATTGTCAGTCGTTCATAGGTTTAAGTCATAATAAGCCTACACAGTGTTAGACATGCCAGCACCCGACTCTTTATAGAACCTCAAGCACCATTGCTTCTCTATCAAATTATTTTTTAAAAGTTCACAGTTACTTGTTTAGGAAGGCATCAGCTCTCTCTATCAAATCATGGTGACTTCTGCTAATCTTTCTAGTGATGAAAAATAATCTTTGTAGCCCTTCCTCTTATAAACTTGAAGGTGAAAGCATTTACGGATTTATTCAATAAAATAGGAGCTTGAGAATTCCAAGGCAATATAAATGCCTTTGTAGTAAAGCTTAGCAAAAAATGTCAGTTTTGCTTTAGATTAAAAGTTATGAAAGGGGCAAAGTTTAAGGTCAACACATCAAACAGATAATAGCCAACCACCTAGCTCTTCAGTTACCTTTGTAACGTCATGTTTCTAGGTAAAAGTAAAAAAAAAAAATCTAAAAAGATATGAATGGATGAGAGAAGTTGTAGATTTCTCCACCATTTACGGCAAAGAGATAGCACAATGTATTGTAAAATAATGAGAAGCTGCAAGTGTGCTGAGTAAATCCCTTCACCCATGTGTGTCATTGCCCTCAGTAGTGTTTGTTCTAGGACTCTATTTTTAAATAGGAATGGTAAGTTTGACTGTCTGCAGTGAAGGTCTAGATGTCTGAGAAAAAGTTGCGCATAGTTTTTGTCTTTGTTTCTTAAATCAATTAATGATATCATTGTTTTTATTTATTCTTTTTTTTTACTCTAACACCTGAATAACTAACAGTACACTAGTTGTAAAGGTCCGTATAGATTTTGTAAAAAATATGACATTTGTCTTAGACAATGCTGTAGGGAGATCTTTAGTTCTAGAACTTTCCTTGAGCTGTGCATCAGCTTTGAGTGAAGCTTAGATCAGTTTACTCATTGTAAATTTGACAAGTAGTTTAATTTATGGAAATATGAAGCCTTGGAGACAAACTATACAGGATTAAAAGGCTGTTTACTGATTAGAATATAATTTATTAAGAGCAGTATGCTAGAGAGAGAGAGAGAAAGAGAGAAGGATGGAAAGAGAGAAGGAGAGAAAGAGAGAGGGAGGGGTGGGAAAGGGGATGGAAAACGAGAGATGCAACTAGTTGTTGAATGAAACTGAGAGGGGATAAAAATTTCTGTGGTACACAATCTTTTTAATTACATGCACAGATTATGTTTAAGTCTTTTCCATGCTGAAAGCGTGTCTGGGTCGAATTATGTTTGTTTTGCTTGAGTTTCCGTGCAACTGCTTTTTTTCCGTATGTCATCCTGAAGGGTAAATACAAAGTTACAATTGAGTATTGAGTATAATAATATATTCGCTTACATATTTTTATTTAGTGTTCAGAAACAAAGGTGTTATCTTTAAAAATGTGCCAAAGTAAATCAATTGCATCCCATATAAGATTCCACCTCAAGACATGTCGAGTAAGATTATGTCAACGTAGTTGTTGTAGTTTGACCTAGCGAGTAGATTTCTGTTAGCTTCCTTGTTACCCTTGATAATGCTGGTGACTCCAATCTGCGATATTGCCCTTACGTGAGAAAAAAAATGCGACAAAGATAACGTAGAATTTTTAAAGAGAAATTATAATTTGAATATTAATTGACCAATATGGGTCGAAGGCAAGCACATGTCCACAATGTATATACGTGACATTTTTATCATTCACCTTGAAGGATGGCCACTTTCTTGTTTTACATGTACATAATTACATATTATTATATCAAGCATCTTTTATTTCTCATCTTTTTTGTTTGTTTTTATTTTGTTCATTAAAAGCTATGATTTTTCAAGAAAATAAATGAAACAAGATTGATCATGTCATGCGCACTTTTTTTCCTCTACAAAATTGAAAATAAACTGTGTACCAACACTAAGGTGAGGAGTGTTTGTGAAATCTCTTTTCTTCCTCATCTGAGGGTTTGTTTTGTGTTGTGTTTTGTTCTGGTCTCCCTTGTTCTGCCACACCATTAGGGGGGGATAACTGCGTAAATTAGATGTGTGTAGCCTCCCTTGTTCTGCCACAACATAATGGGGGATAACTGCGTAAATTAGATGTGTGTAGCCTCCCTTGGGCTGCCACAACATAATGGGGGATAACTGCGTAAATTAGATGTGTATAGCCTCCCTTCTGCTGCCACACCATAATGGGGGATAACTGCGTAAATTAGATGTGTATAGCCTCCCTTGTGCTGCCACAACATAATGGGGGATAACTGCGTAAATTAGATGTGTATAGCCTCCCTTGTGCTGCCACACCATAATGGGGGATAACTGTGTAAATTAGATGTGTGTAGCCTCCCTTGTGCTGCCACAACATAATGGGGGATAACTGCGTAAATTAGATGTGTATAGCCTCCCTTATGCTGCCACAACATAATGGGGGATAACTGCGTAAATTAGATGTGTATAACCTCCCTTCTGCTGCCACATCATAATGGGGGATAACTGTAAATTAGATGTGTATAGCCTCCCTTGTGCTGCCACACTATAAGGGGAAATAACTGCGTACATTAGATGTGTATAGCCTCCCTTGTTGTGCCACACCATAAGGGGAAATAACTGCGTACATTAGATGTGTATAGCCTCCCTTGGTCTGCCACACCATAAGGGGAAATAACTGCGTACATTAGATGTGTATAGCCTCCCTTGTTGTGCCACACCATGAGGGAGGGGGGATAACTGCGTAAATTAGATTTGTATAGCCTCCCTTATTCTGCCACACCATAATGGGGGATAACTGCGTAAATTATATGTGTATAGCCTCCCTTGGTCTGCCTCACCGTAAGGGGGATAACTGGGAAATCAGCTCATCAGGTTGTCCAATATGTGTATAGCCTCCCATGTTCTGCTCTGATTGTACCGCCGTTCTCTCTATAACGCCAGCTTTCTGATGGTTCCATGGTTGGTGGTTTAACCAGGTTTCAATATAACTATCCAACACAATAGGATGATTTCAGTTCCAGGAAACAGATTAGGACAAAATTAAGTCCTTGAGAGCAGTGAAGGTTTAGCTTAATTACCAGTTTTACATCCCTTGCAACACTGTAAGGTCATTTAAGAGATGGGCTGCTTGGACCCTGCCTTGTCACGGCCAACCTGGGCTATGAGGGATGAATCCCATCAGAAAACGAGATCATCCACAAGTGGGATCAAACTCGGGTCTTCAGCATGATAGACAAAGAGCCTATCCATCACAACACAGACCCTGGACTTGTGAAAACAATCAACTTGACAGTTAATCCACTCAAACGAGTCAAACATAAGTGATGTTGACTGTATGACCTTATAGTGTTCCAAAACCAAAGCAACCTATCAACCAAGCTCTTTGCCTATCACACAGAGAACAGGAGTTCAATGCCCACATGATACAAGTATTTCTGTTTCCCTGCTGGGATGTTATTTCCTATTAATCTGGGTTGGTTTGGTATGGCATCAGTCACTGTGCTTCAGCCCTGGCCCTTTAAAGGTTGATACTAGAGTCAAAGGTCCAACCTCTACTAAGAGAAACACTCAGTATTCAATGAGCGAGCCGTAAGGTCATTTTAAGAAACAGGCTACTTCGACCCTGCCTGTAAGGGCCAACCCAAACTGAGAGGGAAAAAATCCCAGCTAAGAAAAACCCAGATTGTCCGTGACCCGGATCAAACTCAGGTCTTCCGCATGACAGGCAAAGAGCCTAACCATTACACCACAGCGCCGGTCGTATTATCCTTGGAAACTCAATTCAAATATTTTCCTAACAGGTACAAAGCTAAATCAAATAGAATGCATCTGACAACAAAACGGACAAAATCAGACATGTTAAAACAAAAAGCTGAAACAGCTAAAGAAAAAAGCATAATTATAGAAAGATGCCCTTTAAGTTTCCTCTCTGAATGAAATATGCCATGTGAGCAATGTAAGAGACAAACAGCCTAAAATAAACCATTGAGAATATATATGTTTGAATGGAACTGAAACTTCAACAGATAGTTTATGTCCAGGGATCCCTTGGGATTCAACAGTGGTGATACGTATAGATATGAATTATATACAAAGAAGTCGATCACACATCACACTCAACCAGGACATTTTGTATAGCATATTTATTTATAGTGGCGAATGTTCAGGCAGACACTGTCCTTTGCCTGTGTCTGGCCGAAAAAATTCGCCACATAAATAAATATGTTATATAATATCTAATATGTCCTGGTTAAGTGTGATGTGTCATCTATTTGTTAAAATAAATCATTGGGCCCCTTGTAGTATTGGAAGTGTAAAATTTATTTACAGATTATTCACGTACATTGCAGATTTTTGGTAAATTCTCAATGGGTACAGCATATTAAGCATGAGTACGTATATACTGTCTATGATAATGTTATTATAAATATCAGAAAAACAACTGTAGTGGTATACTTTTTTTTTCAAACAATCATGCCTCTACACGAACCCTCTTTAGAGAGAGTATTCAATTTCTAGAGAAATAATAGACTAACAGAGAACAAGAGAAGTAACAGAGTAACAGAATTCTAGAGAAGTAACAGAGTAACAGAATTCTAGAGAAGTAACAGAAATTTGCCAGAGAACTAGAGAAGTATCAGAATAACAAAGTTCTAGAGAAGTAACAGAAATATGCCAGAGAATTAGAGAAGTAAGAGAAATATGCCAGAGAACAGCGAAGTAACAGAAATATGCCAGAGAACTAGACAAGTATCAGGAATGACAGAATTCAAGAGAAGTAACAGAAATTTGCCAGAGCACTAGAGAAGTAACAGAATATCAGAGTTCTCGAGAAGTAACAGAAATATGCCAGAGCACTAGAGAAGTAACAGAAACCGGAGTGCACTGAGAGATAACTATAGTCCAGCCAAGCCGTATCACATTAACAAAGACAGAACTCCTGACAGTTCTGTACCATTCTAAAAACATTTACAAATTTCAAACTCAAGAATTGCCACCCACTCCAACAGAGCCGTCCCACACTCATATAAAACAGCACGTTTTTCCGTTATAAGGGGGGCAGATCTCCTGCCTCAATACAGTGCAATAAAAATAAACCCTGGGTTTTTCTAAGCATAAATACCGAGTATGGAACTGAACTATTTGTGGGCAGCTACAAATTCTTCTAAAAACGGCAGTTACCATGAAAATTATCTTAAAAACTAGTAAAGCATCCCATGAACATTCTACAAGACAAATCTTAAGCTCACTAAAGAGTAGCAAATTCAGGAAGGCCAACTGCCACACAAACTTCTCACAAGCATCACCGATATTTGTTCCTGGTTTTAAATTTGTGCTTTACTTGTGATAAAATAAACAAGAGGAAGGGAGCATAGACATCCTACTTTAAGCTCCACTAAATGAAATACATCTTAGAATGCTCAGCTTTCATACAAATGCCCCCATGTACACAGAGTTGGTGTGCCTGCACAGACAAATATACTTGTGCTTTACAAAAACACACATATGCACACTTATACATACAAACACAATCACACAATCAAAAAATCACACACACACACACACACACACACACACACACACACACACACAGATCTACTTACAAGACACACAAGCTATCACTTATTTGCTCACCTATACACACAATGACAAAATGAAAATGCATTAATTGCAATACAATGATCTAAAATGCTTTTAGTTACATTCATGAAAATAAAAAATAAAAAATAATTACAACAAAGGTCCAGGCAATGCTAAAAGTAGAAAAGCGGAGATAAAGACATACAAAAAAACAAAACTGTCTTTTAGCAAAGATCATGACTAAAATAAACAGTGTGGACCCAACACGTTCACAATGTCTAAACCAGAAACTGCAGACAACAAATCATCCAGCCTGCTGTCTGTCAAAGTGAAACTCTCACACATAGATCCTAAGCAAAGATCTTTCGTTTTCACCCAGAGATATACCATGTAGAACCAGATAAGGAGAACAACTTCACTGCCTCATGACATATCAATAATACTTCATTCCCTAACTCTTTACTCAGCTGGAAAAACCCAGGGTTATTCTAATGCAGTGCATAGAGGCACCAGTTTTGACTCCTCTAGAATGGGAAAACCCCTGGGTTTTTCCAGAGAAGGTATGATAATTTTAGTGTTAGGGACAGCTCCAATCTTTCCTGTTCTATAATTACAGAGAGAAATCCACAAATCTAATCCTCTCTTTTTTTTTTCTTTCTTCTCCCCCTAACCACCCTCAAAAAAACAAAATACTAACCACCCTCAAAAAAAAAATACAAAAAAAAAAATTCCCATACATTAGTCATTCACATACGAAAAAGCCACAAATTGTAGGCACTGAAGTTGCAACCGAGACGAGGGGGAAAACATCCAACCCTGCGACATCCATTGCAGATTTAGGTGTATCATATCTAAAATTTGTGCATCCATCTATGGTAGATAGACACATACTTACTAGAAACATAAACTTTTTTATTTGATAATAAAAGGAGAAACATCCTAAAGGAACCAAATCAGAAACCCAAAGATAAGACAATTCGTGGGCTGAGAACTAGTTTATGTCCACTTTTAAGTGAAATGAGAGAATTAACGTCAAAGTTTACCGACCACTATATTTTCATTGCAAAGTTCGAAAGAAAATCTCTGTTTTATTCACTCAGATTATTGCTTACAGATTCAATTTTTTCAGACATGGGAATTAACATCTCAAGGAGTTAATTCCAATATCTACCTTAAACAACAAACCAAACCCCCAAACTAGACATAAAACCAGTTAATTCTAAGCCTATGAATTGTCTAACAAACTTAAGATAAAAATTTAGATAGATTCAATGATGTCACCTTCATTTACCACTAAAGAAGTCCAATTTCCTCCCTTTATCTGTTCACTTTATGTAGCTATAACACTCACATCAACACTTTCAACGCTTTCTGTGTTCATGGAATTGACAACAAATGTAAAACTGGCATTTAGCAAAGCAATGAACGCAGGCAGGCAGACAAGCAAAATGAACAGCAAAAATATACAAAACCACACAGAAGTGAACAGTGATAATGCTGCAAAATGATGATTCGCTGCTTTCATGATCTTTCAAAATATTTCCAACTTCCTCATCCCCTTGCCAACCCTTCCAAAAAAATTTAAAAACCCAGAAAACATAATGCCTTGTGCTTCTGACAAAATTATTTTGCAATGAGCAATCTTACTGTGTGGTCATTTCATTCAACGCTTTCTGCAGATTACTACAGATTCCAATAACAGTAAGACTTAAGTGATAATCATTTCTTGAGAGTTCCTCTGTTATCAATACTTGTTTGAATAAATATACAAAATCCAGCAGAAACTTGTACAAGCCTTGAACACTCAGGACATACATTTAACTAACAAGCACAAAGTTAATTCAAACAGAATCACACTTTTCCTGCCATTAGTGGTGCTATAAAATCAACAAAATTCATTTCGTATTCTAATCATTTCACCATCACAATCATAAAACTATACCTGCCAACATGTTGACAACACTTTCAGGGTTATCACTGATAAAATCAGGGATTTTTCATCATTTTCATCAAATCAGGGATATTTCTAACAATAGATTGCATAGGGTTTTCACATTGTGTAACTTAAGATTTACAATGTCTGCCTTCATCACATAGATCCACTTCTATATCGAAAAGCAGGACTATATCATTTTCAATCCAGAGATTTACTCTAATTTACACAGAAGCACTTTCACTTTATCGGAAGGCTTTGATACAATGATATGTTGCTCGACCTATCCAAATCACTAATTTTATAATTTTTTAATACTAATTGTAGTTTACTATCAAAATTCAGGATCTCAGCATCCAATCCAGGAATCTGGGATTTTAATAAAAATCCAGGAAAATTCAGGATATTTCAAGGGGGTTGGCAGGTACGTAAAACCCATTCAAAACAAGCGTCAAGTGTTTTTTTAATCAATAAATATCAAGCAGAAGTTGTATCAGCAAAGCACAATGTGATAAAATATGCACCTTCGAGGAGAGGAATACAGAAAAAAATTGAAATGAGAAAGACATGAACTTCTGGTCAAGGCAATAGCTCACTGCGACGTTTCTGCAACGGAATTGTACAAGTTTTCTTTTCTCTTGCTTTCCCTCCCTCTTCACGCCAATTACATTCAAACCCAACTACAATATGTGTTGCAACGCTATTGAATCAAGCGCTCGTCAATTTTGAGGGATTTTGAGACATTGGTATCATATTACAACCAGCGCATTTCATTTCCAATGGATGTAAAAGTACTGATTTGTCTTGTATGGCTGCTGAGATATTTGAGATTTTGATTAATTAAGTCGGAGTCATCCTTTGTAAGGAAATAGATTAGTACAGTAGAACCTGCACATCTCGACATGTATTTACTCGACAGATGAGAAGATTTGGAATTCCAACTTCTTCTCTATTTACTTTACCAACACCCCTTAAGCCGACTTTCTCTTTACTCGACATAATTTCAATAGTCCTAGCAACGCCGACTTTTGCGGGTTCTACTGTAATAATGTTTCATGGCTTTTAAAATACCACATTTTTTTATTTAATATAATCTATTTTAGTATAATTCACTTTGAAATATGTTTTGCAACACATAGAAGTTGTCAGGGCACAAAAAGCATTTGTGATAGGAATTACCTTCCACTCTGGGATTAAACGCAAACAGCTCTGGAGCCAACCCAGGCTAAAACAGCGAAAGAAGCTGGTGCCTCTATAAATGAGTAACTTCTAACTGTAGACTACCCCTTGTCTTGACAAACGCCTGATTCCATGACAAAGCAACACATTTAGTATATTCAAATTAGTAAACTGTCATTATCCAAAGAGCTTGACAAAGCAGGGGTGGCAATACGGTTTGTCATTCTGCTCCTTAAACGTGCCCTTGTTCAGCTGCTTCAGGCAAAAGGCACAGACAAAATGCTCCGGGTGGAATTTCTTGAACATGGCGGTGATGCAGCGGCCTGTGATCGGCTTCTCGCAGCTCGCACACAACGAGCCCTTCTTGGCGTGGTAGTGCGTCTCGCAGTATGGAAGACCTTCATAGTCGAAGAAGCTGCCGGCTCCGAATGTTGCCCGGCAGTCCTGTGGGTGTGATGAAAACAAGGTTAGAGGTCAGTTGGTTTGGTTTGGTTACCAGTTTTACGTCCCCTACAACACTGTAAGGTCATTTAAGAGATGGGCTACTTCAACCCTGCCTGTCAGGGCCAACCCCGGCTGAAAGGAGAAAAAACTCGCGGCAGAAAAAATCCAGATCGTCCATGTGTGGGATCGAACTCTGGTCTTACGCATGACAGGTGAACCACTAAACCACAGCGACTGTAAGAAGTTTAGGACATAGGCCATTCTTAACATACATTGTATATAGAAAAGAGGTAGAAGGAGCAGACCCCACCAGGGCACGCATCAACCCCAACCCTTGTGCAGAGCAATAGAGATAGGGCTTACTTTGTATTTTAACTTCCTTAAGTGTTACCTCAACTCCCTATATTCTGTGTGAAAGATGAAAAGCCTGACGACTTCACCACAGATATAATATGATGGCTGAGGGCATCAAGTCGACAAGCTCAAATTTTCCAGAAAATCGTTTTTTCTTTAATATCGTTACCAAAATAATCACGCATGTTGTGTCAATATATGAGCTATCTGTGACTAACAGAACTGAAGTTGCAACACATCCCAATCTTGGGTTACTTCCGTCACTTTTGTGGAAATAAGAAAGTTTTTTGGCTCTATTGTAAAATTGCAAAATGGTACTTGTCGACTTGTTGCCCTCGGCTGTCGAATAAGTTTCCCTTTGCTTACAAAGCACACAAAGCATTCCGGATGCCACTGTCGGTTCAAGGCGGAGATATAGTTGCCCATGATGGGCTGGCCGCAGCCGCCACACTTAGGGGCGAACATCTGGAAGTAGTCATCTCTGAGGACACAAGCAATGAGAACCGTTTTTAAACTTCACATTTGTTGGCTAGTTCGTAGGGGTTTTACAGCATTATTAACACTTTAAGGCCACTTATTTATCATTACTATCTTCTGATGAGATTTTAGGGAATTACTGACATCTGAAAAGGCATTTAAGAAAAGTATGAGGACATATTTATTTAACACCACCCGGTGCCAGTAGCTTTACAGAGTGTGAAAAGGGTGTGTAAGAGAGTTGATGTCTGCATATTGGTATGTGTACGTGTGTTGTTATTTGGTTTTAGATGTACATTTTCTGTCTTTAATTTGTCAGTTGTGTTTGACAATAATCAATGTGCACTGTGCAGCGCTTAGAGCCTTTTGGGGGATTACATGATAAATAAATCTAATTATTACCATTATTATTTTGTGACCAGGAAGCAGATTAGGACAATAGGACATGTAGAAAGAAGTAGGACCAAACAACACCAGAAATCTGCCCACAACCACCCGCAACCGATTTACAGACACACAGACACGCAGACAATTGCACAGATACCAGACAATAGACGCACAGAGACCAGAAAACAGATGCACTCACTTGCAATAAGCTTTCCCGTTCTTTTCATGGAATTCCTCCTCCCCAAAGAGGCGTCCACATTGGGCACAGAAGAAATGCTCAGGGTGCCACATCTTCTCTAAGGCTGTGATACATTTCTGAAATACAGGAGAAGTCACATCCTTCAGTCAAGCTAACTATAGTAAAGATTCACCTATAACCACAGACAGCAGGGTAACATGAACTTTGTGCAATGTAAATTTATCCCCCCTTATGGTTGCTGCACCCACAGCAAAAATGTATCAGTCTCACTCAAATTTTCTCTAAGTAATGATTGCAAAGGAATGAAAAAGAACTAAACAAGGCAGAAACATATCTCTCATTTCCCAAACTTCTCAAAAGTACACATTAGTATATGAGTTATTATAGAAGCAAGTAAGTAAAAGGTTCAACCACCTCAATTGACAGCATGCTGTAATACAGCGGAGACAACTCAACGACAGAAAATAAGAAAACACAACAATCTTTCTGACTCTAGGCCTATTTGGTCAACAAAACACTGTAGGCCTCGGTCAATCCCAGTCCATGAGTCTCTGGTACAGAAATACAAATTATTTGGGAAAAGGACTAAAACTAAAGGTTCATTCAACAGAAAGTATGATAGAAATTCAATTCAACTTGACAATAGCCCATGCGTAGTGCATCAATCATGGAGTTTTCATATGCCAATAAGGTCCAAAACTCTGTTCTGGTTTGGTTTGCTTTGGTTTGGTTTAACGTCCCTTGCAACACTTTAAGGTCATTTAAGAGGCGGGACCTCTGATATTATGTCCATCTCCGATTAGATGAGGGTCCTTGCCATTAAAACTCTGAAAAAATCTTGGTGAACCTCCCATGATTCGAATCCGGGACCTCCTTTTTTTTGTAGGCTGGTGCACTACTGCTCGGCCAAGGATGTTGGGGGGGGGGGGGGGGGGGGGGGGGGGGGGGGGGGGGGGGGGGGGGGGGGGGG
>JAUKPP010286119.1:0-20202 GCA_032273245.1 Phyllaplysia taylori
AAGCCTTTTAATTTGATGTATATATGTCCATATGACCAAAATCCAAGAAGTAACTCATTTTGTCAGCACCCCTCACATTTGCTTGCCGTTAAGACTGACCTGTTGATGATTCTAGAAAAGTTTATTTTACTTTGTCCCTGCTTCAAGTGATCCCATACATCCTTCCCGCTCTTTGTGATATGAATATTGCGTGTATGGAATGGTAAGTTTTGCTTTAGTTCATGCACCCATTTCACACAAAATTTCAATCCATGTCCCTGTTGTGTTTTGTTGCTCCAAGATGAGTTTTTCTCTTTGCAGTTTATGAGAAAGTGAAGTTTTTATCTGAAAGGCTTTGAATTTACATAATATTTTAGTCTGTTTGTCTTGTAATTGTGAGGTCACAGGTTTAGGAATTTAAAGCTCAGCTGACCCCAACATAATGACCTTGGGAAAGGCACTAAGCACACATTTTGATCACTTCGCCCATGTGACCATAGACAGTTAAAGACTATCAGAATCTTTGTGTATCAGCAGCTGTATTATGCTGTACTAGCTGGGTCGCCAGCTTCGCTCGGATAATAATGGAAGCATAATAGGATGAGAGAGAGAGAGAATACATAAAGACTGTGGTCCTGAACCCAGGTTCAATTTCGTTCACTGTCCTTAGAAGATAGGGATCTCAATCCTCATAGCAGGCTGCATGCACACATGAATCTTTGGTGTTTACTTCCGCAGGTACGGGAAAGTTGCGAGGTGCACTCACCTCAAGCACATCTTGAACACGTGTCTATTGTTTCATTTATCAGTGGAATTATCATAAAGGTCAAAGAAGGACGGCAACTTTTTGTCAAATATATTTGTCTAAATTCAGGAAATGGATAAATAGAAAATTGAAGGCTGTCATGAGGACCTATCTATCTTTTTGCTGGCATCTTCCAACTTTCAACTCTGTAGCTGTCGTAGTTTTATGGGGAAAAGTGACACATGTGTTTTCAGTTGCCAAACATATAATAGATGTTGATCAGAAAGTTAAGATGGTTTCACAGGCTGCAGGGGAAGTAGAGTAGTTTGTAAAGTACTACAGCTTGCTGTTAGGTGGGACTGACTTTACACATCACAAAGGCGAAAACATTGTAATTATTATTACTATTTATTCTCATAAATTGTATCTACACCATAGAATCCACTGGCGTCTGTAGTGAAATGGTTAGGCTCTTTGCCTATCATGCAGAAGACCCGAGTTCAATCCCATGTGCAGACGATCTGCGTTTTCTGCTGGGATTCTTCCCTCTCAGTCCAGGCAGGGTCAAAGTACCCTGTCTCTTGAGTGACCACACAGTGTTGCAAAGGACTTAAAACTAGAAACAAAACTATAGAATCCAGTTTCAGCTGTATGGGTGTGCATTTATTGTTGAATTCGTTGTTTTCAAAGAACTGAAATACGCATTTAGAACAAAGCTGCGTGGGAGCAGCAATTCATGTCAAAATGTGTTCTTCATAATTAATTTTAGCTGTATGACCGATGAGTAGTTTGGATGAGAAGTGCATGACTATACATGTGGTGCTTCTTAGGGTGGTGAGATGAAAGCAACACCTACATCTATGTCACTTAATAATTTGTTTTAAGTTGGAGATTTTACTTCTTTTATCTTACTGCTCAATCATTCAATGTGTTCACCCCACTAAATCAGACTGTATCATGTATCGGATGGCCGCCAATGCATGTATCCTTCGTGATGAGAAACCTGTTTGTCTGGATGTGATGAATTGTTTTGTCTTTGTTGTATCCAATACAAGAGATTTGCCATTGGTATGAATAGATCCTTAGAACTGAAATATCAACATACCGTGTAGTCATAAATTTTAGCCATGAGAATTTCAGTTGAGTGGATTATATGTCCCTGATGATGTGTTTGAGAATGCATGTCTAGGAGATGATTGTGCTTATCAGATTTTTACCGTAGAGATTCACATTCCATGTTATTATAGTTCAGATACTCACTAGTCAAGCTCAGAGGGTTGTTGCACAGGCAAGCAAACTTCTCAGTGTGAAATCAAAGTGTATATAATTATAATTCAAGTTGGAAAATGCAAGATTGGATAAGCTGTTGAGAGCAACAAGTTCTTGTGATTGACTTGCCTTCATTTGTATACCATTAATTTAGTCGTGTTTTCGTATGATCTTTCAGCGAGAATCCAACAACTTCCTCAAGTGTAATATTTCAGCTGACATATTGTTTGCCTTTCCAATTGCTATGAAACTCAAAAGATTGCAGTTGTATTTTCCTCACACTGTACTGTCACATTCGAATCGCAACAAGTCCGTTAGTTATCTGTGTAACCTGATTGACTCATCACCATTCCTGGCCTGAATGGAAGCTCATATGTAAGCTTTGTTTGCCTGGGTTGTCATAATGTCCTGCTGTCTTTTTAATTCTAAAGAGATAAATAATTACTTAATTCGTCGTGATGGGGAGATTATGGTTACTTTACTGTTTAGATCACGATGGTAAAATATCTATGAAAACTTCCTGGGTTTTCACCATATTTCACTTAATAGTTAACGGACTTTTGCGAAACTTCACAAATTGTAAGCATGTCCAGGAGGAAAAGGTTCCTGAAATTTTCATTCCATTTGGTGGGCAGAAAATGAAGAAATGTGCATTTTAAGAAACCATGTCATTTCCAATAAAATCGGATCTTTCATTTGCAGTACATGCTCCTCATTCCTTTGTTAATACTGTTTTTAACGGATAAATCTTCGAGAGGTCCAAACCTGGCGAAAAGGATTTTATCAACAGAGAGTTCTCAAGACATGGCCGAAATAGCTAGAAAATTGTCTCATCAAGTCCTGGGATCATCTTCAATGGATTGTTTGTCAAATCAGTCATCATTATGTTGTCATCTGAGGAATATGCTTCGATGAGCAAGTTTGGAGACAATCGTTTTTATGTACCTAAAACCGGTTGATTTATCATCTGACACCTGCAATAGAGAAAACCAACAACTTTTACGGGATTATATTCTTTTAAAAGAAGCTTTCACTGTTTCGTTTAGTAATTTTATTCCAGGGGAAAATTCAGGAGCATTTGCTTAGTCTTGCCATACAGCAAAATACACTCAACAAAACTTACAAAATGCAGGAAATCATAGTCTTGATAAAATTTTAATGCCAAGTGATGCAGGAGCCTAGTATACTGAGGATTGCCGATTTGGAAACCACTTTTTCTGTTTTAAGTCCAGCGCAATGTTTACCAATTTATTGCACATTCTGGAAAATCGCGCATTTGCAGAAAATAGGGGGGCTTTTAAAATTTTGCTCATCGGCGCCTGTCATCAAAATCTTTCAAATTTTCTGGAACTTTTTCCGCCTGGACATAATAACAATATGTGAAGTTTCGTGAAAATCCATTGACTATTAAGCGAAATATAGTGAAAACCCAGGAACCTTTTTTTTTTTTTTGGCTTACCCTGTACTAGTACTGGATATTGCCTTCTTCAACTTCCTGTGTAGTGTTGTAAAAAAAACAACCGCGACAACAAAATTCATTTGTGGTTTTATGAAAGAACCTCTGACTGTTTACCTTCCATGTCTCTCTTCATGATTAGTTTCTTTGATTCAGCATTGTTTGCAAACATGAGTTTGAGAATGCCACAGGTCAGTTTCACCATACAACAACCAGTTTGTCATTGAGTATGACAAGTAGGCTAAGTAAAAAGAACTTCTGTTGATTTTGGTGATTCTCTGAGGTGCTTCCAAAGTTTGATGTGCTGGGTCTACAATAGAAAGCTAACCATAGGATAGCACCTTGACACACTTCACCTGCTTATTGATTAATGATTTGGGTTGTTTTTTTCCATATTAATTCATTTGTTTCCGAGTGTACCATGCAGCATTGTGTATTCTGTGCCTTTCACTTTCACTGCCATTAATTCAATGTTCTGCCTGTTCAGTCACATTATGGGCAAGCTCACTTCATAAACTTACTACGTGTAAAGTACAAGCATCGAAAAAATTAAAGCTCTCAAATTACAGTGGAAAAATTAAAGCTCTCAAATTACAGTGGAGTACCCTTAAGGTGACCTCGGATAAGGTGACATACCAGTTAACAAGACCACTTTTCAAAGTCCCGACCATCTCCCCTCTATTTCTTTGTATTGAAACCTTGCTTAAGGTGACTTAGAAGCTCTGATAAGATTCCCAAATATCTTCCCTCTGCCACAATACTGCCTTTGTCTGCCTCACACCAGGGCTTCCTGACCACACCTCTTGACCATTTCACACATTCCAGTAGTCCTAAATTGTAACCCGAGCCTCCTCCTTCTCAAGCCTCTGCTATTCAGACACTCCAATAACTTACTGTCATTATCAGAAGGGGTATAATCTACAGAATAGCACCACTTTCTCTCTCTCTCTCTCTCTCTCTCTCTCTCTCTCTCTCTCTCTCTCTCTCTCTCTTCCCTCCCTCTCCGTTTTTCTCCTGCCCACAATAGAAAAGTCACAGCCAGCAGCTCTCTGCTTTCTAGTTGTTCATTTATACTTATAGTACCATCCAATACTATACAGACAGCGTTACGGTATTGTGGTCACTGGTGGGGAGGTGCGGAGGGACGTCTTTTAATGTAGAAGTAAACCTTGGCTTTTAGAGTAGGGAGGGGGAAAGTCACATCATTATTTTCTCTGATTTCGGATAAGGTGACACTTGCTTAATAAGGTGACCAAATTTGTGTGTCCCCTGCAATGTCATTGTCACCTTAAGCGGACTCCACTGTATTATAAAATATTTTTGATGATGCATGAAAAGTGTATACTGTGTGGAGTTTGTGTGGAATCAAGATTTAGTTCACGGTAAAACGTCAGAGAGAAAAAATCTGTGCCTTACTCATACAAAAACTAGAGGTATGTATGTATCCAGGACATTGAGGTTTGACTGCAGTGCTATCTGCCTTAAATATCTACTTTGTCACAGCAGATGTAATCCTGGTGCAGCTTCATTTTTATACAGTAGAACCTGCATATCTCGACATCGGCTAATTCAACATTCGGCTTAAATCGACTCGATTTGAAATTCCCAACTTTTTTTTTATTTACTACATTAAGTCCCTTGAGTCGACTTTCTCTTTACCTGACATGATTTCGATAGTCCCAGCAGTGTTGCCTTATGCGGGTTCTACTGTGCTTCAAATTGGGAAAGGAGAATTGAAATGAGAATTATTATGTCATCATCATGTTGCCCATAGCCGTTAGTGACTTTTTTATGGGGCAGATTACCAACTCTTGTGACACTTCTGTAATGTGTATTGTGTCACTCAAGTTTTTTAAAGTTATGTCATGAAAAATTGACTGGCAGGAAAAGTAGATGACTCAAAGAAACACTTCCTCAAGTCACTGTTGAAAGAATAGTATTCATTTATTAGAATAGGCCTCCCTGAGACAATTACTTGGACAATGGAGAGAATTATTCCAGTGGGAAAGATTTTGTCTTTAATGTGCTTGTGTGTTTTATTTTTATTTTTCTCAGTCTTCGTATTATTTTGTGTTGTTTGTTTGGGGTTTTACAGCTCCATCGACACTATAAGGTCATTTCGGCGCCGAGAAATACTTTTGGTCTTTGTCCACCTTCTCCTCTTTAGAAAGGTTTTATTAAAAGTTAAAAAGTGCAATAGCACCCTGAAAAAATATTTACAGTACAGTCTGCAGTAAAGACTTTTTGATAATTCTTTAAGAATATTTACATGTGTGTGTATATAATAGTATATTTATTTTGGAATATCTTATAACTTGATTCCCACTAAAAAATGTATTCTCATGTGCAAAAGTAACTTGACACTTTGTTTTCAGCCTGTATCTTTGCTTTCCATGTGTGCTATATCATAAAACTTATATTTTAAGAAAGAAGAATCATCCAGCTACGGGTCTGCCAATGTTCATTGCAATCTATTCACATTCGTCGGAGTTACAAGAGTTTTACAAAAACAAGTCGAAATTTTTGCGTCGGAAACATCACAAACAGCAAAAAACGCACTAATAATTTAGTAAGAGGTGAATCAACAACCACTCAACAACCACGCGCATTCATTTCCTCATAGACTTTATTAGAGTAACAATGTCCTTTGGAGTTAGATCATTCTAGGGTAGTTGAATTCCATTCAATAGCTGATCTGCACCTTTGATTTTCTTCGGTTAAAGCACTTGGTCTGAGTGTTTAAGAACAAAAGAAAAAACGCATCAACAAAAGAAGAAAATCAAAGATATGGACAAGCTGCAGCAATTTGGCACTGTAGCCTACAAAGAACTTCATAGTTATTGACTTTTTAACTCTCGATTATTAATCAATTTGACATGCTGTATTTTCATTAAAAACTCATCCACCCCACTTTGTCTTCTGCTACCAAGAGGGTCAAACTGTTGTTTTGATTCAGTGCAAGTTCGTGTCGCAAGTCTTACTTCAGTAATGAGAACCCCAAAGAGGTATACTCGGAAGAAAAAGCAAGGCAATTCGGAAACATCTAAACTGGATGCGAGGTCTAAAGGTTTGCTAAACTATTTGACGTGTCCAGCCTGTTACACAATTTGAAAAGAGCAAAAATTTCTAATTGTTTCTGTAAAAACCCTTGTAACTCCAACAAATTTGAACTGATGGCAATGAAAATTGGTAGACATGTAGCCAGATAATTTTTCTTTCTTTAAATATAAGTTTTACGCTGCAGCTAACACAGAAAGCAAAGATACAGGATGAAAACAAAGTGCCACAGTCAAGTTACTTTTGCACATGAGTATATAACTTGTTATAATAAAATCCAATTTCCTTTACAAAGTTTTAAAATTTATAATTTTGAACAATCTCAAAAAGAGTTTTTAGGTCTTTTGTTTTATAATGCTTCGTCCTCACATCCCGAAAGTCGTTGCACTCCAAAAAGAGGTGCTTTTATGTTTGCGCAAATGGATTATTTTTAACCTTTCATGGTGGCTCTAGTCTTGAATTGTTGTATTTATATATTGTAACTTACCCTAATGCTATTAACTTTTTGTAAGGATGTACAAATGTGAATACAACACTGGATGCTTCTTTTTATATGATGGATGTTTAGACTTCACTGCTTTGGCTTTTTATGTTCAAGATTTCAATTGTTATCCGTCAGTCAGTGCACCAGGGGAGAGAAAGTTATCAATTCATCAGCTTTAGTTCTTTTTTATACTATCTTTACCTTTTCTTATTTTTGTGAAGCGGAAAATTTGGGTATTTTACCCTCAGCCAATGAGCTGAAGTCACATTCTCGCCTTGCAACAAATTTAGATGGTACAAGAAATAACTAAGATACAAAGCCTTGTCACAAGGACAGAGGTTAGGCTACGTATCAGAACTCTGAAGATACCACAGATCTTGAGTGGATTCAAAATGTGTTTGGTACCGTAACTGAAAAGTTTCCAATCACCCAGATGGTCCAGTGGTTAAGGCATCAGTCTTTTGGTTTTGGTTTGGCTTCTAGTTTTATGTCCCCTGCAACACAGGAGGGTTATTGATACAGTAGAACTTGGACTCAACGAATACCTTGCATTCAGCGAACAGAGAAAAATTCCCTTTCTTTATTTCTTCATTAACTTTAGTAAAATACCTTTTATACAACCAACTTATCTCAGGCCCACCCTGGGATCCAACAGACCAGAAGAAGGCAAGCTCACAAAAAATTGTTTATCTACTTGCACATCTAGTTGAAATTCAAACTACAAAAGGTCTGCTGTCGACTGACAAGAAACCAAGGACTATAGAAATTTACTGCAGTCCATATTCTGCTATGTGATAGGGGTTGGGCAAAGTGTATAATAGAGAGGGATGTTGCAGGATGGGAGGCAGAGGAAAAGTTATGGATGGAGCGGGGTTTGTGATTGACTTGTGCAGAATTAACACTGCATACGTGAGTGAGAATAGTGTAGCTATAGATCTAGAAACCTATTTCTTTTCTAGTGAAAGCATCACGATTCTACCTAAAGTACAAACTTGGGAATCACATTTTTTTACTGTGCTTACCCTCGGCTCCAAGGAACTATAAAAAATATCCGGGCTAGTTTGTTGAATCCCAGTTCTACTGTACTGACTACCTAGACCCTGATGTCAGGGTCTGTGTATTGAGATCAGGGTGTTGCAAACAGCTTGTGAAGTCAACCAAAACACGGAAACTTGGCAGCTATATCCTGCTTGGCCTCTGGCATTGCATGGCAGCATTTCACGTTTTTTCTATCCAGTGTATAGCACGCTCATCAAGTTATTCACAAAATCCTGGTCTCAAGATGGATGCCTTAAGCCCAAGACCATAGGGGTACAGTTTTCCCTATTAAAAACTCAGATCTCGAAATTTTATCTAAAATTCTAACAACTGTGACCCAATTCAAAGCATTCTGACATTGTATATTAGAGGTTTTACAGCTCATTTGACACTACAGGTCATATTGATGCCTAAATCACCCCTATATAATGTAGTAGCAGGTTCCTCCACATATTTTTGACTAGTGTCTCTGGTGTAATTGTTAGGCTTTTTGCCTGTCATGCAGAAGACCCCGGTTCAATCATATGTGCAGACAAGTATTTTTCTGCTGGGTTTTGTCCCTCTCAGTCTGGGTCGGCCTTGACAGCAGGATCCAAGTGGCCCGTCTCTTGCCTTAGTATTGCAAGAGACGTAAAAATGGAGCCAAACCACACCCAGGGATTCTTTTACTCTGTGCTATTTGACTGAGATGTTTGCAGCATTGATTGAATCATTCGATTTGGACAGGATTAAAACAAAATAAATTATAACAAATACATTTGGGAACTATAAAAATATGGGATGTTTAGGGTGAGCAAAAAAGACCCAAGTTCTGGTTATTCATCCATATTTATCATCATTCCTTTGGTAGATTGCACAATTTTTTTGCGATACTTTACACATTTTTAGTGTGTTTAAACAGAAAACATTTACAAAAATTTCACAAGTGTATGATGCTCTGAATCTGTCCAAAAAAAGTATTTTAAAAACGATGCTCTCAATTCCTTTGTGAAGGCTGGGTGGTTTTTTTCTAATAAAGTGAGAGATCCAAGCCTGATGAAAAGGCTTTGGATAAGGGAGAATTTTGAGGATCAGACCCAAACTGTATAACCCAATTTCCTTTATAAATATTTTGTCCAGTTGCATGACATAAATACTAAAGAGATTTCTTGTCTGGTAAGCCCTTCATCCTCACTGGAATTTGACGCACTGAAGATGGATGAGCCTATTGTGACATCGCATTGGCAGAATTCACAGAAAACTCTGTCAGTCAACAATAAGTACCAAATGGACAAAAAAACATTAAAATCAAGACAATGAGATTTTTTAGGCCAGAAATATTTAATCAGATGTAATGTAAACACGAATAAATGTCCAAGTAAAAGTAACAGCCATTATAATAAATATACGGTGCAGTGCATAGTCAAAAATAAAATTGCGTCTTTTCCAAGATAGGTGTGCAATAACAGTTTATTCATCATGTATTATTGATTCAGAACAAAGAGCGATTGCACAGAATAAAACAATATATACAATATGTGCGTATCAAGAGAAAGACTTCAAAATGGAAAACAAAATCTTGTAACAGGTATCATGTGATCGTAATATTATCCAGTCCAGAACAAGATAGATGTACATTCTTGTATTATAACACAACATGTAGTCATTTTGCAATGCAATAAACATAGCCAGATCATATAGTCTACTATGCACAAATATAAATGGAATGGAAATATAATGTTCCACAGCTAAGGGATATGACTTGGTGTATAGTGATTCACTCACTCAGGCCTGCTGGCCAAAATAGCGCCATGGTAAAAAACTGTTCCTTAGACTTAGAGATTGGCTTCAATGGTTGGACTAATTGTTTATTCGTTTCAAACCTAGATGTCTATCCTGACTCTCAGTGTCAATATCAGACAACAGGAGTTGATTAAAAAGTGATAAAAATTTCTCTTCCCAACAAACAGGCATATTAAGTTGTAGTAAGAATGAAGTACCATGCTGACTTCCACATCGCAGAACACATAATCTTTGGCCACTATGAGAATATGCTCTTTTTTCTTTCTCTGTTGTATACAAACCATGGAGGCAGTAGTATGTGAGGAGTAAATCCACGGAGGCACTAGCTTTCAGCTGTTTTGGCCTCTTATTTCTCGCCAAAAAAAATAATAAAAGCCCCTTATTTCTCTTTACTGTACTAGGCTTAAGCTTCCCTGAGGATTGATCCCTTGCACGCTATGTCCATAGGCACTTCTTGCTCATGAAAAGCCACAACAGGCAAAATTATTTATCTTAGTTTAGAAAAACAAAACAAAGCAGCAACAGTTGGATTGTTTAAGTTAAATGAGACTGTAATAGACACTTCCATTAGTGGACAACATTTTCTTATTTCATGAATAATTCGAAACATAGCCTAACACGCTTACTACTGACATGACTGTATCTCAACATTGCCATGTTTATACCTCCATAGCATCAGGCCAGGACCAGAGAAGTGGAAGAGGCAGTATAAGAATGTTAGAGGTAGAGAGTGTTATTTTACATAGACTGAACCAAAAATGTACCCAAGACCCAAACCAAATTCAAATATTTTATTGTGTACCTAATGATAACCTTTGTGCGAACTCTAAAGCCCTTGTTTCATCCCAAAACCCATAACTTTGGCATAGGCTGAAAAAAAAATCTTATTGGCATATGTGGACATTTTTTCAGTCACTGTTCTCCTTGTAAGGATGACGATAGTAGCATCATTCCCTAATAGAATTCAGGATTCCTTTTTCAACCGAGTGGATTGCACTGGCAATGTATTCATGCACAAAGGGTCTTGCACATTCATTTTTTAGACACACTATAATATCCAACAAAAGTGTGCTTTAAAAACATGCCTTCCTTAAATTTTATGCAAAAAGGTTATGTTGTTACCTTGATCCCTGTTGATTTTCACTGCTACAAAAAATTTCTAAAATAAAGAATTAATTCCGTATCTTACCATCATCTTCATCATCACCATCATCAACATCTTCATTGCCACCATCATTATCACCATCCCCACCAACAAAATCATGAGTACATGTACTGTCTTTATTACAACACTTGTTGGTTGCAATGAGTAAATTCTTCAATTGTACTTATTTGTACTACTTTCTCAAAACATAACGGTTACTACGGTACCATGTTGACGCACATTCAACAGAATTGAAAAATTTGGCATCACATCAGGACAAGGGACAAAGGGAAAAAAATTCTGTTTCTTTCAACATCACTTTTTGCACAATACAGGTCACAAAATTCATAATGGTTTCCGGCACCGCGTCTACATCATGTCACTTGCATTTTCACTAGATCATCTGAGTTGTGTTGCATTTAGTGAAGAAATAGAAAGATATCAAAATGAAGTCATTGAGCAAGTATCAGTTTTGATTGATACATCTTGATAAATGTACATGTGGGCTCAGGGCTATCTTGTAGGCTCCACAGGTTTTGTGAAGTGAATCTGGGACAACTGCGTGCCAGTCAGGGAATAAGAGACTCACCTCATCAAACCAAATGGAGAAAGTAAGGAAGCCTTCACCTTAACGCAAGGTACTTGGGAGGGTACATAAGCATGCGTTTACACAGAGCCTGATCAATAATATTGTAATGCGAAAAAATGGCTCACACATATATGACAAAAGTGTGTGGCTGAGCGAATCATGCTTTTGCATAGCTTGCGTTTGCATGGATACCACACTATATAAGAGAGCGCAGAGTCACAGTATGTGAAAAATAGAGTGGAGAATACAAAAGCAGATAAAAAATGTACCCTTCAGCTCATACTGAAGCTCAGACACACAATGAGTAAAAGTTTCACATCAGTCCTTGAGATTTTCTTTTTTTGTCACGATCATAACATTTAACAACATTGTCAAATTTTCTTTGGTAAAAAGATAACGACGACGGAAAAAAAAGTCTAATAATTTTTCACGTAAGATCAAACAAATAAACTGAAAGATTGGAGAGAGCATGCAAAAATTGTAATGTGATCGAGAAAAGAAAGAGTAAACATAGCGCTGTAAACACCCGATGATTTTAATACAACCAATTCATCGGTTTCATAAGACTGACTATCTTGCGCATTTACAACCAAATACAAAACAGGACCTATAAATCTCTAGCTTAGAAAATAACTCAATGAAAATTAAAGTACTCATTTAAAAATAGGAATATACACACAAAAAATAGCAAAAGATAAGCATTTTTAGACATTCCCTTACAATTCAGTCTTGAGGCTTGATAAAAAAACGTTTCATGTCACTCTTGAATCATGTAACAAAATATGGCACAGTGCACAGTTACCACATCAATGGATGAATCAAGTTGCTGTTTGTTGATTTTGAGCTCTTTTGCCAAATAACAAAGATATCAAGAATTAGTATCAGGACCCTAGCCGCAAGGCTAAGGACTCTACAATGTCCCCACAACCATTCTGTTTGACAAAGTTTATAGTCCCTGACACTGATAGTGATCGGTGGCTATTTCAGTTCAACTGTTCTCTCTCAGCATTTTGTTTCTCTAATCTAGTCAGTAATCTCCGCCTAAATGCACAATGCTCAGGTGGGGCTGTAAGCGTGCATTCATACAGTGTGAACCTGATCCATAATATTATCATTATAATAGTAGAAAAGAATGTGATGCAACAAATGCGTGTTTGAGCAGACCCTCCTTTGTATGGCATGCATTTAGGGAGAGACTACTATAAGATTCAGGCCTGGCCTAAGGGTGTTGGAGTGTGCTCTGTGGTACAAAGGCAGACAGGAAGTACTGAAACATTTTACAGAGACTGTTACAATGGTAAACCTTCCCACAGCAGTGCTGAGGATAAGGAAGACGTATAAATATTAACATCTAAGATCATCATTAAAAATTTTATTTCTATGCACCATACAGGAATAATACGTATAAGCACAATTGTCAACACCTAGACTACTGTAACAGGCATAAATGCTTGAGGTGGGAAGTCATTTTGAGCAAACTGTCAATTTCTGGTAGTAAAATGTACACAATGAGGAGAGTCACAAATCTGTGAGGAACAAAGAGACGTGGGGTCAGGTCAACACTCTAATGCTGCACAACAAAGAACAAATATATCAAAACAATCAAATGTCAGTTCCTAGCACAGGCCTGTTCAGCAATAATTATTAATTACTTGAGTGTGTGAGTGAGTTGTGAATGGATGGATGTTTTTTTATGTGTTGCATGTTTGCTTCCTTGTTCTGCATTGTAAAACGCTTCGAGCCATGTTCTTGGAAGAAGTGCTATATAAGTGATCTTCATTATTATTATTATTATTATTATTATTATTAATGCAGCATTTAGAATTCTCTAAAAATTACTTCTTGGATTTTCATAAAACTTGGCTGAGCCGCATGTTTCAATTTGTCTTAAGAGTAAGGGGATTTATTTTTCAGACTGAATTAATGTCTTTCTTTTGTTTAATTTTCTTAAAAGAAAATCACTAAAAAAGTAAAACAGCACACAGGTCTAGTCTGGAATATCAGAAATTTTACATTAGACCTAGGTGAAGATTGAATTTTACTTTCTTCATCTTGAGTATGAAAAAAATTAGCTTTACTTTTTACATTGTAAAGTTTTTTAAAATTCCCAATTAGGTCAGTTTGTTTTGTTTTCTTCATGTGATTTAGAGACTTTTTAAAATAAGGCCTTAATCTATGGAAAAAATATTTACATGATCCTGTCCAGGCAAAGTAACAACACTGATACTAAATTTTGGAAAAGTCAAGACAGTAGCTTCAGAGATGCACCAAAATTACTGGACAGACGTAATACAATGCTTTTCTTCAAAATGTCTTGCAGTAGGAGTAAATAAATAACGTCAATTGTGTCAACAAGCAGTTCACAAGTTCTATGCAGTAAAAAAACAAAGCAAAATCTATCATGTCCATCAAAAGAGGAAAAAACAAAACAAATCGTCCACCAGAAAGGAGCTTTGGGTGCTTACCTGAGAAGTCAGAAAACACACTTATCCTGCTGTTAAAATCTGAAGTAATGAAATTTAATGTATCGTGAATTGTTATTTTCAATCAAAGAACTCCATTGAACCAGAAAAATAACTAATATTAGAATGGATGCTGTCCCTTATAGGGTTCCACATGCTGTGCATATACTGCACTTTGTTACTCAATGTTCATGCTCATTCTTGAGGAATGTGGTATTACTGGGCAGAGATGGTCACTGAGATATGTGTTATGTGAGTTCCATTTTGCACGTTTTCCCTTAATTTTAAGAAATTGAAAGTGACTATTGCACGAAGACTTTTCATAACAATACTTGTGAAAAGGTATTCAATATTACAGTGATTGCTGTTTAAAGCCAGTTGACCTCTCGTTCTCCAACAACACATCAGATCTGTCACACATACTATTAAACACTGTAAAAAATGTCTCAATACCAGTGGCTCTACTTGCCAACCGGGTTTTCTAGAAAGAAAATACACCGTAAAGACCAAGGGTCCTGATTATTATACATACAAGCCAACATTTACGAAAATGTAAGAAAGCTGTGACCAGTTGTAAACTGCTCCCATAGTCAAAAAGATTACCAAAAAAAGAAATCTTCCAACACTATAGAGTGAGATGAAAGTGCACTTAAGATTTGAAATGAATAATTAATTCAGAAGAAATAAAATGTGTACATATAATTATTGCAATTTCCTCTATACAAAAAGTGAAAATTCTTCTCGAGTCTTTAAGAAAAATCACGTAACACTAGTTCTCAGAAGTTTGTGAATCCTCAAGTCATGTGGATCAGATTTAGACACTTTAAATTCTCTTAATCAAAGTTAATGCAATCGTATCATAAGCCTGTAAAAAAGGTGCCAATAGAATGATTTTAAGGAGAAGCTTTTAATCACTTGTTTTTTTTGGCATGAAACAGATGTCTAAACTAATAATTCAAAGTTTCTTTGCAAAGTGAGGAAAGGTTTTTGACCTATTCAGGAATAAAAAAAATTCTGTTATACCAATGAAACACGTAAGTTTCTAGCTTGATAATCATCACATATGACAAGGCAAGATTCTCTAAAGCAGTGTGAACATATATATTTACTATTATAATAGTAGTCTTAACTTGAACACACACATTTCAGACTAGGGCTTGAAAGTGTGCATTCACATAAACCTGATCAATAAAAGTATCATAAGCGTAAAGATAAAAACATCATAATATGATGAAAGCACGTGTTTGACTGGAACAAGCCTTTATAAGGCATGCATTTAGGCGGAGGCTAGTGGATACAAAAAAGAAAACTGAGATTACAAGCCTTGCTTTAGAGTATGCAATGGGCGTTAAAATAATGCTTTATAGGCAAACAAGTCAAAAGGAAGAGTGTGGGTACTAAAAAAAACAATGTCTCAAAAACAATGTTTACAAGCCAGTAAAAAAAATTCACCATCACAAACTGAGCCAACTTCAAAATGTCGAATCGGCGCTGCAGAACTCTAAACAGCTAACTCAGTTTTTGCAAATTGTTGGGAGAGTGAAAAAACTGAAAATCAAGGTTTTCATGTGCATTTTGAGCTGTTTAGAATCCAATACTGCTACAACTTTTGGATCAGTCAATCTCTCTGAAAGTCATTAAAATTTATAGAATGACTTATATGATGCCAATCATGATTTTACGAAGAAAAAACGTTTCCCCAAATTCCAAGTTAGCTGTTTAGAGCTCTGCAGCAACGAAATTTTCATGTACAATTACCTGTCTAATTTCATGAACTCATAGCTACCCTGTCTTATCTCCAAATTATTGTGAGAGGAAAGTAGGACATTTAAATTTTCACCCAGAGAATCAAAGTCACATATTCTCCTCATAAAAATTGGGAGATCTATGAATTCATTGAAGCATCACGTCCAAGCTCAAGCAATTACAGGGGACGTTGAAGGCTTTATGAGATGTTCTTACACTCATTACCTACCACTCTCGGTGAATAAAAACTCTTCAACGGACAGAAATGTGAGGAAAAAATACAAACCGCCTGACAAATGTATTCATAGAAGGAGTGCAAAGAGAAAAGTGATCTTGAAAGAAACCCAAGCATTAAATTGAAAGAAAAGGAAAAATAAGTTTTGAATATATATCAGAGTGAGAGAACCTGGCAGAAAAATAAAGAACCAGCACCGTAACTGCTGTAAACTTCGATGTCATGTCATGTCAACAATTTCAAGCTTTGTAACCGAGGTATGTTGATGTTGTATCAGAGAATTGGGGGCTCAGTGGTCAAGGGGTTGATGAACTTGACTTCACAAAGACTCAACAAACATTGTGTGTTGCCACCAAACATTATGTGTTGCCACCATTGACAAGAATGACCTCTATGGTGTGTCCTTGAGCAAGACAAGTCAACTGCAGCTCACTTGGCGTTGCACAATGATGTCCATGAGAATGTGAATGAATTATGCATTTCTATGAACCAATTCATTGTAAAGCGCATAGAGCCTGCTTTTGAGCGGGGATATGCCCTATATAAATGCAATCCATTATTATTATTATTAATAATTGATCCCATCATTTACCTTGCTTAGGTTATTTATGTATTCATGAGCATGTACAAGCCATTGTACACTGAACTTCCCCAAAGGGATCAAAAAGAGCTTTGTTTTTATTTCTTATTTTTCTTAAAAGAGCAAATAATACAGATAAAACAGAACTGGCCTCATAGAATAAATTGAGTAACATCTGGTGAGATTTTTTTAACTTGAGAAACTCAGAACACAAAAAATTTACATGGATTGCAAGTGTTATTTTGAATACTTAGTGAGGAAATAGTTGCACAGGGTGCATTTCCTTCTCGTTATTGCACATCTCTAATCTTGAAAACTGGGGTTTGGACAAAAAATCTTTTTGAAAATAAACGACACAGATGAAAATGCATTCTTTAAATACAGTATAAACATAAATTTTTAAATGGAATAATAACATTTGGCTGAAAAATTGTAACTAAGAGTATGCTGTATCAAGGGTACAAAGTTTCAAAGTTCTAATGTACCTCAGGTCATCTCTGTACACAGAAAGTTACCCTCATTTCGTCATACACAAAAACTCCCACAAACACACGCATACACTCCCCTCCCCCTCCCCCCAACACAACATCTCTCTCTCTATGCACAACAAACACAATCTCAGAGTTTTTAAACAAGTTATGGCTCTTCTATCGACTGCACATACGTTGTAAAAATAGCATCTTAATTCATCACTCTGTTCGCAGTGAGATCTACCCTGTTGAGAAAATAGCATCTTAATTCATCACTCTGTTCGAAGTGAGATCTACCCTGTTGTAAAAATAGCATCTAAATTCGTCTCTGTTCCGAGTGAGATCTCCCTTACTGAATACTTACTTAGTTGGCCAATCTTCTTCTTTCTTAACAAATTCAGACCCTACCTGTAGCCTTGACAGGGAACCATGGTCATTGGAACATAAATTCACATTCTTTACCTTCTTTTTAAAAGAAATGGTAAAATAGATCATTAACTAATATGCTAGTTCTTTCTTAATGGTCCATTTAGTTGTTTGCCTCCAGAAGACACCAGACTTTTTGGTGTTGAGGCCTCTTGTTCACATTTTTTTAGTTGGTTTTTTTATTTTGTCAAGTCCCTGATTCTTATACTCACCGCAAACAATTTCTCATTGGGAAATATCCAAAAGACAGAGGCATAACGATATTTATAACTTTCAAATCAATATTGTGTGGGCTTCAACACTCCTTTTATATGCAAAACCACTTTGACCCCTTCCTTGTCGACCACATATAACATAGCAGTAGTGATAACCAGTAACCTGTAAATATTCAGAAAATGTTATGCAAAGGCAAACATAGTTTGCATATTTTTTTCAAAGTCAGTTACATGGAAAGTAAAAATGTAAACTTTTTCCAAAGATAAATCACAGAAATGTTTCCATTTCTTCAAGTCATGAGCATTATTTAATGCAACAAATAAATAAATGGAAGACGCAAGCAAAGACAAATCAATTTTAGAATGTAATAAAGCAAGCAAAATATGGGAAGAGGTGAAAATTATTTGCCTCTTTTTTGTATAGAGATCAGATTAGGCAGAGTCCTGAACACAGAAAAAAGATACTGGGCTCTCGGAATGTGCAGTCAAAAAAAAAATTTGTCATCTATAGCAATGAATGAAATACAGATATGGCTTCCTTGAAGTCCAATCACATAAATGTGCAAATTGCATTTTCAAAAAATAAAGTAAAAACAAACATTTGACTCTAATTTATGGCAAGGGTTTGTAAATGGTCACCCTGTAGGCCTACATATGTTTTCTACTTAACAGAAACATCGATCACAATGGAAGTTGCTATACATCAAAGTCACAAGTTTGCAGAGTATACAGGTATATAATTGTTTCCGAATATAGATGTCTGACACTTTATCACTCTGTTGTCAAAGACAGCTTTCGTGCAGTATCACAAAATCAGCGATCATAAATATTGATATTCACAGCTGCCAAAACAAAACTAACGCATATTTCCTTAGATAAATAAATAACCACCAACCTAAAATTCGTCCTCCAGTTCATCAACAAAATGAGTTCCAGATCCTTGGACTTTTCTTGATTTATCGACATCATCATATTCCTCTTCCTCATCATTTGCGTCCCGCGCAGCGCCCTTCTGGCTAGTCTCGAGCTCACGAGCTTCGTCAGCCATATAGAGCTCGGTTTCGCTCTCACTTGTGATGTCAGTCGGTTCGCTGAGCAAAGCATACTGCTCATGTCCGGGTCCAAGCCTTATTTGCTGCCGGTACTGGAAGACTTTGAAGCTCAGGAAAGCGACGATGCCAAAGAGAGCAACCAGCACTGCCACTAATATAGGGATAGAGTCTGCACAGAAGGACATCAAAACAAGTCTTTTAAGCAACATCAAAACATGTCTCTAAAACAGCATTAATTCAAGTTGCTTTCATAACATCAAAATTCTTTAAACAATATCAAAATAAAATTCACAGAATCCAAAAAAATATCTACCTTATATTTGCTTATGAATAGTTCTTCATTTACATTTCCTTAAATTAGAAGGACACTTGGCTCCTAGAGTCCTCCATCCGTCTATCCTAAAAGTTAATGAACCACCTACCAGCTGAGCACCTTCCAGTTCAAGATCCGGCTTACAATTTCAGCAGAAGAAACCAGACCATACTTTATGGCTCATTGTTAGAGTTTGGTATAGTTTGATTTCTAGTTTTATGTTCCTTGCAACACTGTAAGGTTAATTTAAGAGACAGGCTTCTCCGACCCTGCCTGTCGGGCCTTCTCGGGCTGAGAGGGACAGATCCCAGCATATAAAACGTAGATCGTTGGCGCATGGGATCAAACTCTGTCTTCTGCATAATAAGCGAAGAGCTTAACCATCACACCACAGTCCCCTGTATCATGAGGTGTAAATTTACCACCACTTATGGATTTAAGAACAACAGTCCTTCCGGAGAGAAAGCCAAGAAGAATATAATGGATCTGCAACAGGACACACTGCTATTTCATAGAGAGATCACCTAGTAAAAAAGCAAAGAAATAGGACACAAAGGGAAGTATTTAGATTAGATATAAATCTTTTTTATGTTTTGAGAAACATAGATTTTAGTTAGCAGTATATTTACCTGCCAGGCTTAATCATGTAACTAAGCTAGATAAAAACAAGTGAGCTGTTGACAATGTTGATGATGTGTTACATCAAATGTTCACAAGCTTGAAATCCCCTATTAAGTCCCGCACTCCTCGTCTGTCATCATAAGAGATCCATACTAAAATATCAAAATAAATTTCAAACTTTCTTTATTCACAACATTTTTTTTACTTTTATGCGTTGGCAGAAGGCCAATCAGGACCCAAGAAAGGCGAACATCATGAGGGAGAGATGGGGTGTAGGAAATTATTGGAAAATATCACCAGACAGTAAACAAAGTAGAACCCTCCAGAGATAAAGCAACAAACAAGATCAGAAACACCCTAAGCAGGAACTTTGCATCAGATAATAATGACAGTGACATGACTGGGACAGGGACAGCTGGTGGGGACAACACAGAGCAGAACTCAGTAGCGCTGCCGTTGATGGCCTAGGCTACATCTGGAAGGACAGGCAGAACTATCAAACTAATATACATCTATCTAAACCCTCCCCCTCCTCCCCC
>JAUKPP010286131.1:0-10416 GCA_032273245.1 Phyllaplysia taylori
CCCCCCCCCCCCCCCCCCCCCCCCCCCCCCCCCCCCCCCCCCCCCCCCCCCCCCCCCCCCCCCCCCCCACACCGTCTCAGCAGAGACACGGAGATAACAGTCAAGCGCAGGGACCGAACTTATGGGTGAAGAGTCTAACAATTGCACCACGGACACCGGTGATATAGTTTGCTTTAGTTATTGACTTAGCGACCCTTGCAACACTGTCATTTTTGTCATAGTGCTTCTAAAATGGCCAAAGTCCGACTAAGGCCATTAGGGAATAAATCCATTACTCAATTCCCCACGCTATAGCACATGTTTGGTATTACATTTGTTCAAAACGGCCCGTTTTGATGAAATTTAATACTTCAATATTTAATTGTAAGATAGAGTCAGGCCAAATCAGTTTGTTCCCATCATCTCAGAAGTGCAGAAAACGAGTTAGGTCTTCTTGGAAGCACCATGACATTTTAGAGACGGGCTATTTCAAGCCTTTCTGTCAGGGACAACCCTGGGTCAGAGACAAAAAATCCCAGCAGGAAGACAGGTTGTCCGAACGTGGCATTGAACTCGGGACTTCACTTCCGCGTGATAGGTCAAGAACCTACCCATACCACCACGGTCGCACCGGGGCTGTGGTGTAATGGTTAGGCTCCTTGCCTCCCATGCGGAAGACCCGAGTTCGATCCCGGTCGCGGACGATCTGGGCTTTTTTTCTGCTGGGATTCTTTTCCCTCTCCGCCCGGGTTGGCCCTGACAGGCAGGGTCGAAGGAGCCTGTCTCCTAAATAACCTTATAGCGTTGCAGGGGACGTAAAACTGGTAACCAAACTAGCAAACAAACCACGGACGCAGGTGACCTAGGATTCTGAATGATGATGGTGACTTGATGCTGAGCAATGTCGCATGTTGTGCAAATTCTGATATCCAGAAATAGATTCTTATCTGACAGCATCGTGTACCTCAGTCATTGGTGTGCACTGCTGAAACCATCACACTTTCACCTTTTTTTTTCCATGTCTCTCACGCGCCCCTCCCCCTCCCTCTCTCCCATCCTATACACACATACACAGAGAGATTGTTTGTTTGTTTGATTGGGGTTTTACGGCTCCATCGACACTATGAGGTCATTTCGGCGCTGAGGCACACACACAGAGAGAGAGAGAGAGAGAGAGAGAGAGAGAGAGAGAGAGAGAGAGAGAGAGATAATAAGTAAATTCACGAAGTTGCCTAACAAATCTGATGGAAGGGGCACAATGAATTAATTTGGTGGAACTTGTGTACTGAAGTGAAACTCATTGAGAAAATATATCAAGATTGCATACCGTATAATAATTTACTCATGTATAAGATGAGGATTTTTTGTGTACAGTTTTCCCTGTCCATCCCATATTTTACACGCGATATTCCTCAGAAATCAATATCCGATCGCCTAAATTGTATCGTCAACCACCGGCGCTGTGGTGTAATGGTTAGGCTCTTCGCCTTGCATGAGGGAAGACCCTGGATCGATCCCCGATCGCGGACGATCTGGGGGGGGTTTTCTGCTGGGATTTTTTCCTCTCAGTCCGGGTTGGCCCTGACTGGCAGGGTCAAAGTAGTCCTGTCTCTTAAATGACCTTACAGTGTTGCAGGGGACGTAAAACTGGTAACCAAACAAAACTATCGTCAACCGTCACGAAAGGGGTAGCATAAAACCATCTGGCATCGCATTGATCTTGGGTTAGATTGTTGAGTCTTGAAGCAAAATACCCACAGATAATACGGTGGTCAATTCATATAAAAGTGAGGAATTTCTAATGATTTCGATTGAAGTTTTTTTTCTTTTCTCCTAGGATTTGAGGGCATGCCTCAATAGAATCTTTATTCTAGATCTGACTGATGTCTACCCCCGCCTTATACAAATGACATAAAAATTGTTCCACATTCAAGGTTTAGAGCCTACCCCCGTCTTACCTACGAGTTGTGTTATATACGAGAATAATATCATTTTTTATGATAGTATAATACTATCTCTTTTTAAATCAAACAAAATATGGCAACACAATAACCTTCGTTTGAAATTTTTAGATTTGAATCAAAACTCAACACTACAACCAACACGCAGGAAAATTAAAAAGACCCTTTTGAGAGAAACAAGTACAAATAAGAAATTGAATTTATTGCTCGAGTTTATGTTTGTAGATCTAAGATCTAAGAGTGAAGTTACCTCTATTGAACGTGTTTTTTCCTGTTGTTAATGTAGCAAGGATTTCATGCAAATTAGATAATGAACGCGATCACAACGAGACTAAAAGTGATAATTCACGTGTGAAAAATGAACATTTGATATTCCTCACGTAAGATATAAGGATTTATCTCACTGGAAGTGTAATACTAAAACAACTCCTTGTATGGTATAAAGTATGTCTATTCCTACCGAGCAGACTGAGATTCCATCCACAACCTCGTATACACGCTCCGTGTGTCGGCTCCCTGTGCCCGGCAGCCGGCTAAGATGTTGGTCAGATCCTCTGAGGACGGAGAAGAGACACTCGCGTAACTACGAGCATCAAATTTTATTTGCTATCATCATTGGAAAACTGCAGAGTTGTAACTAACAGTCAGAAAGAAAATAAGTTGATATTTATTGCTATTATAATTTAATTCAATTATTAAAAACGTTCAAGGCTTCAATCGCTAGATCATCATTATCATCAACATCAATATCAAAATCACAAAAGCCCCTTCCCCCCTGTTCTTCATGCTGCTGCTGATGCTGATGCTCCTCCTCCTCTTCCTCCTCCCCCTCCTCCCCTCGTCCTCGTTCTCCTTCTCTTCCTACTCGTCCTCCTCCTTTTCCCCCTCCTCCTCCTCCTCCTCCTTCTCCTTCTAAATAACATCATATACCATCAACAAAAAGACAACAACAACAAAATGTCCAGCGATGATCACAACACCATAATAACTACCACAATCGGAAACAAGAAAATAACAAAACAGAGTGGAAAAAGCACCACTAACCAGTGTCACCAATGGCGTAGATGGTGTCCTTTCATGCGGAGATAATCACAACGAGATCTAAGACATCATAGCACAACAAAAGCCAACAATAATAACAACAGCAACAAAAACATGGCCGCAGTCACTGCAACCACAAACCGATCTCAACTACCCTCATCATCATCACCACAAGAAGAGAAAAACAACAACTATATAGGCCAACCAGCAAAAGCAAAACCAAAAGCAACAACAACAACAGCACCAACACCCACCGGCTCCATCAACGTAGCTATGCAGTTCCCTCGCATAGATTATCGCAGTGACCCTAGTCAAAACCCAACCAGAACTACCCTCACCCTCACAGTTACGACAACACCAACAAAACCCACCGGTTCTACCAGTGTAGCATGCCGTTACTTTGCATAGATGATGACGGTGGCTATGGTCCCAATCCAACTACAACTACCCTCATCACCATCACCACAACGACAGCAACAACAGCAACAACAGCATAACAGCAACAAAACCCACCAGTCACACCAGTGTAGCATGGCGTTACTTCGCATAGATGATGACAGCCATTGCAGTCAAAACTCCAGCGCCATTTCCACCATCCCCGCCACCAGCACCATCAACACAAAAACAGCAACCACAACAACCCAAATAACAACACAAATCGGTTCAACCAGGGTAGCCTATTAATATGCCGTTTCTTACCGTCATAACTCCACCACCACCACCACCACCACCACCACCACCACAGCAACAACCATATCTACAGCTACAGCAAAACAATAACAACAACAACCACTGCAAAAACAACAGCAGCAGCAACAACACCCACCGGTTCCAACATGGTAGCTTATTATGCCGTTACTTCGCATAGATGATCACGGCCAATAATACAGTCATAACACAATAAAAGCAACAACCACATTAACAGCTACAACAAAAACAACAACAACAACAGCAGCAACAACAACACTCACCGGTTCCACCAGGGTAGCTTATGCCGTTTCTTCGCATAAATAATCACGGCCACCGCGGTCATAACAACGAAGAGACCAGACAGTATCCCTGCGATCACCGCTCCGCCATGTTCGGCTCCGTTGCCATTGACAACCACTGGCGCTTTTCCTTGCGGTGAGTGAGGGTTTCCGTTGATGTAGGGGCAAAGGGTTGCGAGATATTCCGGCGGGTAGTGATCAGGCACTAATGAGGAGAGAGGTTGGGGAGGGGATAAGAGGGATATAATAATTTAAAAAATATAGGTTAAGGAGTGAGCTGTCCAAAGTTGTGCAAGTCAGAGGTTTGACCCAATACTCCCCCATCCCCCTTGCACGACCAAAAAGATGAAAAAGGTAGCAACTAAAAGTGCGCAATGACAAAGATATGTATTCACGCTTAGAATGCTTAAAACACAGCCAGAGGCTAAAACAGTCGAAAAGGCTGGTGCCTCTATTAATAACTAACTGAAAACAAACAAATAATAAACAAAAACACCATAAAAAAACTGACTTCATTATTACTTGCTATAAAATTATCTTAAACCTATTTCGTCCCATCGGCGCCTGTGGTGTAATGGCTAGGCGCCTTCGCCTATCACGCAGAGGACGTGAGTTCGAAGCCAGCGTGGGACAGTTTGTTTGATCGAAAATGTCTCCGTTTTTATGCTGGGACAAAGTCCCTCTCAGCCCGGGTTGGCCCTGGTAGGCAGGGTCGAAGTAGCCCGTCCCTTCAATAACCTTGCAGTGTTGCATGGGACGTTAAGCCCAAACCAAAGCAAACCAAACTACTTCGTCCCTACGTCGCTCTTCTTTTCCATAAGATCCTCCCGCTTTCGGGATCAAAATAGCAACCCCTTCAGAATAACCTTACAATGATATAGAAGCGTAAAGCCAAATACTAACAGCAACGATCCCCACTTGGAACATAAGACTCTGCCAATGATGAGATATGACATCCCACTCAGTCTGCGTTGGCCATGACCGACAGGGCCGAAGTAGACCCCTCTGGTTTGGTTTGGTTATCAGTTTTACGTCTCCAGCAACACTGTAAGGTCATTTAAGAGACGGGCTATTTCGACCCTGCCTCTCAGGGCCAAGCCGGGCTGAGAGCGAAAAAATTCCAGCAGAAAAAAAAACCAAATTGTCCACGTTCGGGGTCGAACCGGGGTCTTCCGTATGACAGACGAAGAGCCTAACCATTACACCACAACACGGTAGACCCCTCTAATATGTTCTTGCCGTGTTACTAGGACCGCTAAACTAGACACTAAAGCCCAAACTATTGTTGTGAATAATGGTTTGCTCTCCCTCTTGAGGGGAGGAGATGGGCTTTTTCGGTCCAATTTTAATGATGGTCCGTTTTCGGCACACTCACCTTGCTCACATCTTGTCCATGGCGTGACGGAATCACAAGAGCGGTCTTCATAGCGCACGTTGTCTTCGAATTGACAGACCAGCGTCGCCGTGTCGAAGAGCGTTCCGTTGGGACAAGACTCTTTGATCACAGAGAAGGCAGAGCGGCAGCGCAGAAAGCTTGCACAGTCACAAGGGTTGATGTAGTACTGTTCGAAACCTCGGCATGGCAGAATCATAGGAGCGCAACCGCCTGGAAGAGGTGAGAGGGTGGATTTGTTTGTTTGTTGTCTTTTTTTATATACTAAATGTTTTGAGAATGTATTTTATCTACAGCATTTGAAAAGGTTAATATCGCAAAGAATTTGATTGGGTCACATTTTGGAAGCAAAAACTATATACAGGAAAAACATAGGCAACTTTGAAGTTTGTCCTATCACAAGGGAAATAATGTTAGTCTTGAAAATAAAAATATCTGCAAGTCTAGATTTCCATCTCTAAATTTGACCGTTCCGTGACCAAAAGGTAGGACGTCTACTGTTTTAGGCGGTTTTTCTAAATAAATTTCCCACAGTGACTTTGATCGTTTGTAGTTCTTTGTTCGCTACAACATAAATAAATGATCGGAATGACGATGATTTCTTTTAAAGATTATACAAACCTACCAGTGAAATTCTCCATGCTTGTAATTCAAAGGCAGCACCTTGAGATTTTGTTGAATAAGATGCAACTTCTTGATGGGGTCGAAACAATAATTGGTCCGTCAAGAGAGTTTTAAGGTGCTGGCTTCCGGTCGACTGAAAGTGCCTTTGAAATGAAGAGCAAAATCCATAGAGGTTATGGCCATAAATATTATTCAATCTAACTTTGTCAGAGGTAGTTTCATCTCCTGCTATTCATCAGTTCAGATTTCTTGTGAAGAAGTGGGCTGAGTCCTTGCATTCATCTCTACTGGAATCTGGAAGTAGCAATCACCCTAAACGGGCTGTTGAATGTTGATGAGGAAAACCAGCCTCTGAATAGATAGGAAGTGTCCTTTAGAATATCCAGATCAACAGCGAAAGATCAAATCTAATTATCACAACATCCTGTGGGGTTGTTTGCGCATCGCAAAAAGTTGATGATTAGAAATCCGAAAGTGCTATTACTCTCTCTTCGAAGCGGAGGTGCAGCCCAAAACAAGTCAAAACTCGCGCAGTAAACATTATTTCCACTTCTGAATGAACTGACAACTGATTCCAAACTGTCGCGACGGTAATTCAGAAGAGACTAAAATTGGCGCTCTAGCGTAGTTGCAAAGTTGCACACACCACACCCACATAGAGGTTTTCAGGCAAAAAAAATGTAGGCCTATACTCCCACCCCTCCGCCCCGCCCCGGGTAGTTAAGTGTTATCGCTGGTAAACCTGCGCAGTCCTGGTTTTTTTGGTGGTGCGGAGTATGACTGTCCAATTATCCAAATTAGAATCGGATAATTGGATAATTTATATTATCCAACTATGTGGGTGCTCATGGGGAATTAAATCTTTTAATCCAAATACAAATTTAACGTTCATAGGAATTATAAGTTGCTCAGCTTGTTGAAGGAAGTGCTGTCCTTGATGTGGCAGTCTGTACGTCCGCACAGACTGTCAAACAAACGGCACCACTTCTTTCAACAAGTTCTCGTGTGCTTTCTTTCGCTGTCCGGAAGAGTTGGATGAATTTTGTATAAAAAAATGTTTTCCTTCGATAGTTGGACACAAGATTTCCCCTTAAAGAATCTGAACTCCCCTGCTTGGTGTCTGCCCTTGATAAAAATGGAAAATTATTTCGCAATCGAATTAGTTTGAAATGGATCATCCAAATATTCAAATCCGTAGAGAAAAAAACCCTCTTTGTATAGGCTGAATGTGGAGGCGAGACCCAGGTAGATCCGTTCACGTGGCTTCGATATCCCAATGTTGGGTCGTGTCTTGCTGCGTGATGCGGACGGTCTAGGCTGTCATCAAGATGGTCAACACTGAACGTGACCCCTGCGTGGCAAAAGCGGGTGTAGTGCCACGATTGCTCAATTTGAAACGAGGGAATAGAATGCTAAAAAAAACGAACATCGCACATAAATACAATTTTCAGAGAAGGTACCTATATCATCTGCTTATTTATTAACGTAGGGTCCATGGAGATGAACAATTTTTACTAACGTTGTCAAAGAAAATCTATGCTTTCCTGAAGGAAACTGTCTAAATGGTGCTGCCACCTTTTCACCTCAGAGAATAATGCACCGTCCCCTTCAAATCACGTAGCGAAAGTAACCACACACCACAAACTCAAAACACAGTACAACATAATCTTAATGATAAAGAATGATATGTCCTCATGAAATGAAGAAAAGTTAATAAATGCAGATGAATAGGCAAATTTGTGGCAGGACCCCTGATTCTCTCCTTGTTTCTATACCCCGATCACCACCCTGTTTGAATCCGATTGGACTCTTCACAACACCATCTCCGTTGGAGAGCCACTCATCTCCTTATTATCAATATCCACCTCTTCAAATCATGTTTGTCCTAAATACTGCTTCGGGGGCTTGAGCATAATATTATTCTGAAAATCAGATGGGGCTACGTTAGTTAGTTCAAAGTTAGTTGTTTATAGCTCTGAACTAACTGGGGGCTAGGTCCGGACAGTGATGTGGATGGGACAGAAGATTCCATCTGTACTTTTGCATACATTGTCAAATATACAGAGATGTTCGATAAAAAAAAATATCCAAATAAACGGACAACACGCCGGAGTTTCGCACTATTGACACATGTTACACAATTTTTTTTTAAAAAGCCTTCTTTAATAACATATTGATCGATTCTAAACTGAAATATCTCTGAAACGGTAAGAGCTAAAAGCATTTTCTTTTCTATCGACTAATCTTACTTTACTTACTTTGTTTCTGGCACCAAAATCACCTGTATTTATAAACACATTGCTCGTTTACACAGCAGATCTCGCGCCTGAGGTTTTGAGAAAATTTCAATGGCACAGCTAGAAAACACAATCCACAACTTAATCAGAACTTTGTATAAACTTTGATTAATTGCTTTGAAAGCAAAGATAAAAAGAAGTGGATTTGCAAAAGGCATTATGCCCGATCAATTAAACGACTTCATTAGTTCAATACCCCCAGAAATATTCACCGCTTTCTAACTACAGACAATAAAACACAAATGTCATTTTTCGTAAAACATTAAGCCATAACTTGGTAGACATCATTCACTTTGGAAAAGGTTTTAACACCATTTATATTGTCTTACGATGGTTTGTAGCAAATTTTTCTCTTTGGGACACAAGTGCGCTGTTTTGACACGATGACCTAAAAAGGGCCTCGTTTCGCTAACTCGTATATAAAACGCAATCGTATTAGTTGCAAAGAAAAAAGACCTTAAATGGTCAATAGCTGGTGTGCAATAACCCGCTAACTTTCATCTATTACCGTTTTAGAGTTATTTTAGTTTAGAATCGATAAATAGAAGAAAAAAACTAACAGCATAGTAAAAAGTACTGATTCCCATGAATTTCTGGGAACAATAGAAGGACCACATCTTTCTCCGATCTACTTCTTGCCTTTCTCTTCTCACAGGGGCTATATTTTGGTTTGGTTGCCTGCATTACGTCCTTTCCAAAACTGCAAAGTCATTGAAGGGACGGACTACTTCGACCATGCCTGGCAGGGTCAACCGGGGCTGAAACAGAAATAATCCCTTCAGCAAAAAACCAACAAGATCGTCCGCGCCTGGGATCGAACTCAGCTCTTCCGCACAACAGGCGAAGAGCTGAACCATTACACCACAGCTCCGGTGGCAACGTCGAGGTAGCTTGTCTCTTATTTGGCCTTACATTATTGCAAGAAACGTAAAACTGGTAAATGGACCAAAGCAAACTTTGACTTGGCTCCAGTTTAGACCGGCCGGGTCACATTACACCGCTGCCGTGCTCAAACGGAATCTTGTTTTCTTCACCACGAGAAAATCAGTAGACAGATGTGTGCAAACAACTTGTTGCTAAAAATTCCATCATACAAGTCCAAAATAGGATGTTGCAGGGAAGGGGACAAAAATAGGAAAGAAATTGCATTCATAAAGAAAATAAGATAGAAAAACGAGAATTACATGAACACTTGTGACCTTCAACAGAGGGAAACCTATTTTTACCTAGCTTTACATGATTAATTAATTTGCGTTTATGATTATTATTGTTGTTCCTGTTATTATTATTATTATTATTATTATTATTATTATTATTATTATTATTATTATCATCTTTATTATTATTATTATTATTATTATAATTATTATTATTATTATCATCTTTATTATTATTATTATTATTATTATTATTATTATTATCTTTATTATTATTATTATTATTATTATTATTATTATTATTATTGTCATCATCATTATTTTTATCATTATTGTTATGGATTTATATAGCGCCAACTCCCCTTGTTGGGCTCTAGGCGCTTATTATTATTATCTCTTTTTTTTCTATTACCGGTACTCTTATTATTGTTGCTTCTTTTCTACTCTTGTTCTTTATGTAAAGAGAAGTCTGAATAAGGGCGGCAAAAGATAATAATGTGATAACATCTAACAAGAAAGGATATTAAGAAGATAAGATGAATTTTATTGTCCATGCATGGCACATTTCCTTGCATTACAGCATTCCAAGTGCATAGAGACAAGTCACTGGTGGTGAGAAATTATATATTATACATTTTGAGTAGTTCACACAGAAATCACATAGTGGGCGGGACAGGAATGGCAAATGTGTTGCAGAAGACGTAACAGTAATAGCATCTAAACAACAAATACTCGAATTAATAAGGAGTTAGTGTGCGACAAAGAGTTTACTCTCACCCTAAATCAAAACCACAATAGAATGAAAGCTGATATTCCCCCGCTTTATTTCCTCTCACTTTCTCTCTCTCTCTCTCTCTCTCTCTCTCTCTCTCTCTTTCTCTCTCTCTATCTCTCTTCTTTCTCTCTCACACACATCCTACTTTTTTCTCCCCTCTACCCCCCTTTCGTTCTCTCTCTCTCTCTCTCCCTCCCTCT
>JAUKPP010286142.1:0-10415 GCA_032273245.1 Phyllaplysia taylori
CACACACACACACACACTCTCTCTCTCTCTCTCTCTCTCTCTCTCTCTCTCTCTCTCTCTCTCTCTCTCTCTCTCTCCCAGGCACACATAGACACTTAGGCGGTACATTTACATAGACACAACAGAAATATATACACATTACACACACTTATACACACAAATGTACTATAGGACACAAACCCACTGACTTTTACCCCTCCTACCCTCCCCTCCTCCCCCCAGCCCTCACCACTTTGTACTCTTTATCTATCAACTGTTTTTTGTAACCTATAACGTTTGAAATCACATGTTTTTTGCCTTCTCTTTCAGACTCTGCATTACCTCTGTGGGCAAATCAGGCGTTGAGCGAATGCCTGAGGCTACGTCGCTACACACACACGCACGTCCTCAGTGTCTATGGTATTGGTGTGGACAAGCAACGCTTCCATATACTCTATCCTTACATGTCCCAGGGAACACTGAAAACTGTTATATCAAATACTGATAAGGTTTGTTGGATTCTTATCCCTCTTCACAATGACTAATGTATCAACTTCAAAGGAAGTTTTTCTCTGATAGTGGATAGCTAGGGCACCTTCTGCCATGTGCATTTACATCGGTCAAGGTGGTTAAAATACAGTGGAGTCCACTTATAACGAGTCCTGAAATAACGAGAAGTCTGTTGTAAAGACACTTTTCTAAAAACCCGGGTTTTTTTCCTCTTTATCTTTGTAAATATAATACTGCTATAGCACAATCAGACAAACTCGCAAGTCGGTTATAGCCGAATATTGCTGCTGCTTTGCACAACGCATAGGCCACTAGATTACCTCGCCAGCTGAGAAACTTTCTGGTGGTCAAGCAAAACAAAGAAGGGGAGAGCTCACGTGTACCAACTATGAAGGCCGGAGTGATCCGCTTGAATGAGTGGGGAGGGTGGGATGTGCGCAGATATAAGAAGAAGAGATCGCGTGATAGGCCAGCCTAGTCCAGATTATCAGCTAGCCCTAACAGTACAACATGCCTCCCACTTCTCCGATGCGGGGATGGAGGGGTCACCCACCGTGCTCTGATGGATGGAGCGAATGTGTGACGTAGGCAGGGTGTGGTGTGTATCCAATGTGCACAATTTGTTACTGGATCCCTTATAACATGAATCCTGCTATAACGGATTTTTCGCACCAGTCCCCTCCCTCTCATTATAACAGGATTCCCGTGGACTTGTAGCAAAGAAGATGTTGCCTTTAGATGATTATGGGAAAGAGCTATTTCAACATTGCATTTTACTGACTTGCTCAGCGAAACAAAATGATAAAATAAAATATACAAAATAGGACTACTGTAAGTGAAAAGTTTACCCATCAAGCCTATATAAAGACTGATATTTGTTTCATATGTTGTGCCACATATCTTTTATGCACTATATGCTTCCCAGGAAGTTGAGATGGTGTCTGAATGACTTGGTTGGCTGGGTTAATAATTGATTGTAAAGCGCATAGAGCCTGCTTTCAAGCAGGGATATACGCTTTATAAATGCAATCATTTTTATTAATAAAAATACAGAGGTGTATCTCCATTCGGAAAGGAGCTGTATGAAATATTCTTTGTTTTGCGGAGTTCCCATTATATTGTTATTAACTTTATATGATCATACTTATGATTTTGTCCTTTCTGCTAGGACAATGTTTAAACATTCAAAACAAAAGTTTTCTTTTTGTCCCAACAGGAATTCAGTGTGAGGCAATTGCTTGCATTCTGCCAGCAAGTGGCAGAGGGAATTGATTTTCTGGCCTCTAAAGATATTACGCATAAAGATGTGGCAGCTCAAAACTGCATGTGAGTTTCAACATTTTTTTATGAAATCCATTTGATCGTGTATGCAGAGTGAACAACTTTCAATACTTACCCAGCATCGTTCCTTACCAAGTACACGTAATTCTCTTTCACTATTGAAAATATATAAAGATAGGGAAATGAGAAAGTGTGGTGATAGAAATGATATTGATAGAAACAACCGTGAATATTAGTGAATGCGCTAGCCTCATATTGAAAACATTTTATGTTTAGATTTATTTTTTTACTTATTATAATATAGCCTTGTAAAATCTGTACAAAATTTTATAAGATCATATCTCTTTGAATATTTTGATAAAACAATATGAATTTAATTTGCACCCTATCTCATTAACAGGGTGGATGAAGTTTCTGTTGTCAGATTGGGAGATGCGTCATTCTCCTGGGATTTTTACCCCGATGAGTATGTGTATGACGAGCAAAGAGAACGCTATTTGCCGTTACGATGGATGGCTCCAGAAAGCATTGCAGATGGTTACTATGACAACAGGACAGATGTGGTAAGCTAAGGGACCAAGTTATGCTGAATCATCTCGTTACTCGAAACGTTAATGCAAAAGTTTATTTCCAATTGTTTCTTTATTTGGGGATATGAACAATTCCTTTTTATCATGGCTTGTTTTAAAATTTCTAAAAAAAAAAAAAGAGAAGAAAAAGGAGATAAGGAAAAAAAACAAGCTTTAATTGTTGAAGAGAGTAATATTGTGACAAGGTCGGCAACTGCCATTTTGAGTAAATCTTTGTACCCCTGTATTATATATATATGAACTTTGACAAAGTGCTGTTGAATTGCTGCTTTGTGCGTCATTAGTCTCATATGATTTTCTCTTCAGTGGTCATTTGCCGTCTTGGTATGGGAACTTTTGACTCGCGGCTGTCTACCTTTCCATGAAGTGACAGGGGCAGATGATGTGAGGGAGTACATTCTCCAAGGCTACATACTTGGCAAGCCAGAGACCCTGTCTAATGATGTGTAAGTTTCATTTACGTCCTTTTCTTTTTTGCTCTGTGGTGCAAGGAATATTGTTTACTATTGTATATTGTGTTTTGCTTCCAGGGGCCTGCATTGTTGTATAATACTGATAAGTTAACTCTGATAGTCACACAACTAGAAGGGCCAAGATGCTCGTCGGTGACACGTAGCCAGCAGTGACATGATCAGACTTGTTAGACTTGGTGCATAATGTGCTGAGTGACAGGATGAGCTTGCTAGGACTGGCACATAAGTGTTAGCTTTTTGTTTTAGAGATCATTTTTACACTTTATCAAAACTATGGGTTAATTCTTGGCACACTTTTCATGTTTCATACCTCTATATCATGATATTCCTACTTTGACTGGCATCATCTTTTATCAAGTATAGTGAATTGCATGGTTTGCATTCATCCATGCCTTGTATGGTCATTATAATTGCAAGAGAGAAATGGAGCAAGTATGTTTAAACAAGAATTTTGCAAACAACCTAAATATGTATTTAGAAGAATTGATTATTTGAAATGTAAGGGGAGAGGTTGTGTTGGGAATTTGATCATCTCTTTTTGCTCTCAAATTTGTCCTCAGTTATGACTTACTGCGGAGCTGTTGGTCACCAGAGAATGAAACACGCCCTTCCATTGCATCCGTCTCTCGAAAGCTCAGTGAGATCCTAGAGGAGGATGATGATGACAACACTTACGCTAATGCATCGACGGTGGCATCATACCGAGTACAAGGCAAGGCATTCACCCCTCGTGGTGTTGATGATTCAACAGAACACATCTACAGTACAACTAACCTGAGTTGGGTTTAATGACTAGTTTGTCCAATTTCAGAGGCTGATCATTGAAGCAATATAATCTGCAAATGTGCAAGCAGTGCAAGCTATTATTGGGGAGGTCAAAGACAAAGCCATAATGGAATGACGTAAATGTCAGCTTTTCAGGGCACTCCACAAAAAAAGCATTCGCAAGGAAAAGTTTCAATTCACGATCAATTCCAATGTGATGTATGAAAAACTAAGGACACTAAAAATGGCCTAATGTGATTAAGCATAATGTTTGATGTACTTGCTGTACTATCACTTATAGTTTCAACAGTTTCTGTACTGTCTTTTAACACTTTATAGTCACACGGCCAGGAGGACAAAGAATCCCATCGGTCATGTGCAACCCGCCATGACTTGATTAGGCTTCTCCAGCTTTGTGCATATGCACCGAGTGACTACAACACTACAATATGATAAGTGAGACCCACATCTGATAGTTTAAAAAGATTATTGTTTTGTTATTGAAGTGAGGCCACATTATTATCATCAATGGGGAACTTTTGAGTTAAGGATTTTGGATTCTGTATGTGGAGTGGTCTCAGTTTAACATCCTCCCAAGGTAAGTTTTGCTGCCACTGTCATCGACTTAATGAAGGCTGAGGCTGAGTAACCCGTGTGGGTTCAGGCGGTATTGGAATGACAGCTGCTTTTCCAACCATGATCAGTCTTTATTAATAGGGATTGCACTCTAGATGAGGATTGTACATCCCAAATTGTTCCTGAGCATGCCAAAGATAGCCAGCTTCTAAGGTGACAACGCATACATCCACGAAGTTAGAACAAGTGCAAATCCTGTGAACGTTGCACTGTTAGTAAAGCAATTATCACCACAAATATTGTCAGGTCAGATTCAGCATCTGATTTCAGACTATGAGAAAATTTGCTCATTTCTTGGTGTAAAAGTGCTTGCGCAGTGTAAGTCTTCACTGTATACATCCTAGAAACCACATGAGCTTCCAGAATTTGCATAATTTGCCGGCGTCACAAAAGTAGACTGATATTGCGGAATATGTTATACAGATGTTATGTAAATATAATTGATATTCTTTGTTAATTGTACACAGACTCACTCCATCTACTTCATCTAGCAGTCTGTGGCCTGAACTCTCATGCCATAAAATAGCAGACTATGAATCACAAAGGTCCACTATCAAGGCTGTATGTGCGCATGTATACATGTTATTACTACATAACCATTCATTTTGTTTATTTTACTCTCTTACTCCAGCAGTTGCCTGAGCACTCGTGTAGTGCGTGTATGTCACAGTGAGCTGACATCATCAATGATTGTTTCTCATTTCTTGAGTCAATCATATCTGCATAAAAAATCTCCATTGTGGATCTTGTGTAAGCACTCGTCTTGTTTTCTGCACAAAAGTATTCAATTTTTATTGTTTGTGATTGAGCTCTTTCTTTAGCACTACAGAGCATGCTTCAGTAGATTTAGTTACCCCTACCATTGATAGGCTAGATGAAGACAATAACTTTGCTACCGAAGTCTTTAAATACGGTATCACTGCAATTTTACATTTCCTCTTTTTCTCTTTGACTTTTAATAACAATTTTAATATTTGTATGCTCTTTGAAATGTTTTGTAATGAAGTCTCACAAAATACAATTTTAAACATTTTAGCTTATGTTTATTGAAAGTAGTATTTATTTGATACCAAGTTCATTAAATAGTTGCTTGAGTGGAGTCCACACTCTTGAAATACAATGTATTTGCCTATTTTAGACTAAAATGTGAATGACTTTCATATCTGTCATCCTAGTACAGAGTATTGCCCATGAGCCTAAGCTCAATCAGCTCAATCATCTGCAGTGCCAGCTTCTTTGTCTCATAATACAGAAACTATATTATTTCTGATACACTTGCTAGTCCATTGTGGTTTCTATTCTATATTGAGTGATATATCACTAAACGTTTCATATATCACTTTCCCAAAACACATCTTAATGTAAAGATTGCTGATTCTGTTGTTAAATTACTGCTTCTCTATAATCTCAAAATTTTTCTCTCTCTTTTTGTTCATTATTTCTACTGAGATATCATTGAAATGATAGTAGATTCCGAAATATAAATGCAATGAAATGATGTACTCATAAACAAAGAAACGCCCAAATGCACAGTTAAATTCATTTTTACTGACAGGTCAATAAATTTAATTGTAAATGAACAAACACCCCAGTACTTTGTAACTTTACTGACAACACTTAGTTGATGAAGATCTGAGTTTCTGGAAATTGAATAAATCAACGCACGATTGGTTCCTTTTCATCTGCTACTATGAGATCCCAGAGGTACTGGTCCAGATTATGCATTTCTCTTTTTTAAGGGTATATAAGACTATGGAAAGTTAAAATTTACACAAGATCTAATCTAAAGAATGCTTTTTGATTCTTTAATTGCAGTCAGTGATGATTTGGTAGGAAAACTGATTGCAAAATTGTTTTCACAAAGTTGCATATGGTATTCATCTTTTCACATTATAGGAGAAAATGTTCCATCATTAAGTGATAAGCAGGTGGCATTGCTAAATCTGATTAGTTCGAAGTAGCAATACCTTGTCTTTGCATGTATTTTAAGACTCAGTGGGGATGGAGTTATGGAGAAGAATTTTAGACTTCATCATTGCTTGCTTACTCTCAATTTCCTTTTCTCAACCTCCACATTTCATGGGATGAGAACTAAGTTTTTTCTCCAATATTTCTGGTGATAAAATGTATGCTGTCGACTGAATTAAATCTACAGTTACACATTCACTTTACAAAATATTGGAGGTAAAACCCACAAGTTTTCAGCCAAAAATGTGGAGTCTCTTCACACTTGACAACTCAGAAGACTTTGCATGAAGATACAGATGCATACAAATGTGACAAAGCAGAGGACTGGTACATGGAAATAGATGAACAGATTAAATCATTACTCGTAATGTTAGCTGTAAACAGAAGCATTGTTTTGGTTCATGCAGTAATACTAATACTAGGTCTTCTTGTAAATGGCTTACCATGATTTGACTCAATTTAGATGCATACTTTTTCAAAGTTGACAAAGGAAATAGAGTAAGACGAAAAAATACCAATGTAAACATAATGCAACCCCTTACACCCCTCCTCCCCAAACATAAATACACACACTGCCTTAAGAAATTTCAACCTGTTTTAGGATCAACCTTAGATCCTAATCTTTTGATTCTTGTTTAAAAGTCAAGCCTTCCTCTGATCTTTCTTAGACTGTCAGTATTGCCCCAGTGTGTATTTCTTACCTGTGTGGGATAAATTATCAATGCCCTCTTTCTTGGTTGCTTTGTGTTGCTTTCAAAATATCTGTGATATGAAGATTGCTTTATGGTTGGGTGTCCGGATATACCATAGATATTTGTGTGTGTGCACCATTCACTTATTCAAACTACCCAGCTGTACTTTCAGGTATGTAGAATGAGCCAAAGAGTAGAAAGCTGCACGTCACGTAGAGTCTATAAACTTGAGAGGGAAACCAATAATTGCATGACTGGCTACTTTCTTTTTGGTGTATAAAGTCCAAAATGTGTGTTTCCTGGCCTGGGCAGATACTAACAGATTTACATGGCTGTGTATCTTGGTGTGAAAAGCAAAATAGACACGCTGAAAACCTAAAGTGCCCTTCCCTCTACAAATGTTCAAGTCAAAACCTTTCTTCAACTACTTACAAAAGATATTATATACATGTGGTCCTTCTCATGTACACAAAGTATCTGTGGTTTCTTTCTTAAAATGCTTAAGGCTCATAAATGCGTTGTTTTTCTCTCAAAATGACCCTTTTTTTTTTTTGCCAAGCATGCATTGTATTTTGATGTTCACCTTATATATCCATGATTAATTATCTTTCTGAACGCTTTTTTTGTAGACCGAGTTACCAAATAAATAATATTTCGTGAGCATTCTTGTGTTTGAACAAAATTGGACTCTTTCGATAGAACTGTGCAGAGACTATTACTATTACATAGAAATACATGCAATGGATTAATATGAGTAATTTTCTACTTATGCTGAATCATTTCCGGTCAAGGAAGAAATTCTTTTTATTTATTAGAATGTATTAACAATTTCAATGATTTAATTTGTAATAACATATTTTTGTAGGGAAATCAACTGTCATCAGTCACACACGCTTAGTGAACTTTTCAAAAGTAATGTATTGAGTTTTGGACTTGAGTTTGAAGATACATGTATGAGTAGTGCACATGTGAGCATAGTAGAAGTTGAATACCGGTACACATATACTGGCATCATGTGCTATAATTTATGTTTTCTCCTCTGAGTGAATGCTGTTGTTATCATACATACATGTACATTTATCTCCACTGCTATTGGATTCCATCTATGCTCAGGCTATCAAATATCAGATTTCCATGTCAAGTCATTACTTCTGCCTGTGTATTAAATTTACTTGAACTTTGTAATGTAATACTGGCCCCCTTCCTCCACGACTGAGTGCGCAATTTCCTTGGTTAATCTGCCTTGCGTAAGGGTGTGTTTCCTAGATCTTATACACTATCCAGTACGGAATAGTAGAGATAAAGTGGAATCAGGCTATACTACAAAAATGACAAAATATATTTTAATATTTAATCATGATATTATTTTATTTGTGTTCATGTGGAACGAGAAACTTGAATTGAAAAACTTAAGAATATGAGAAAACATAGTCAGGTGATCTATTGTGATAAATCTAACTTCAAACTCTGTTTCTGTTTTAGTTGAGTAGGGTTTCATAGTACCCACAAAACTTTCCATGAAGAAATCATTAAGTTACTTTCGTTGTCATATTATTGAGTAAGCCTACATGGCATCAACACCTCTCTAAAGTTTAGGCCCGGAGTAAATCTTAAAATCTTTAACATATTCGCGACTAGTTGAACTGAAGTAGCAAAGATTTGAGAATAGAAAATATTGAAGATGGAATACATATAGCAGTTCTGAGAAATGATGTGTGTGTTATTGAAATGTAGAAAAATGTTTGAACTATTAGTCCTGGCATATACACACAGCGCTGGGCAAGGTGCGTTTACGCAGAGCATCCTTTTACATGTTCTTGATCAATGATATTTTAATAATAGCAAAAATAACCCTGTGTGTGTTTGAGGGGAGCGTGTTTTTGTATGGCGTGCATTTAGGCCAAAATTACTGTATTACCTATTCTTCTGATTACCTGATCATTCAATTTCTTTTCTCTGTTGATCAATTAAGAACTGACAGTTAGATATTTTGATTGACTACAAAAGAGATAGACAGGGTATGAAGTTAACAAAAATATCTTAATTATGTGCCAAAAATTTTTAATTAAGACTCTTGTAAGCCTTTTCTTTGACAAAGTACAGGGTATTTTGATCGATTCTAAACTGAAATAACACAAAGACAAAAAGAGATAGAAACATTCTTTTCTAATTGATTAATCCTCGTTCATTTAAGTTTTTTTCTAGTACCAGAGTCACCTGATTTCATGAACAGGTGGGCTGCAGTGCCAGTTTGCGTGAACAGGCCACGAATTTTAGTGCGCAGAAATGATGATAATCTTGTATTTACCAAGCGTATCTTTTGCGTTTACAAAGCAGGTCGCGCACCTGCAGTTCTGAGAAAAATTTCAACTGAGCACAGCAAGAAAAGCACAATCCAAGGGTCAATCAGATCTTAGTAGCAAAATTTAGTAGAAACCGGTAATGTCAATTGCTATAACAACGAAGATAGCAAGAAGTGAACTTGCAAATTGCATTGTGCCCGATTGAAAAAGACAACTCCCAGAAACATCCATCGCTTTCTGAACACAAATTTCTTTTTCGTAAGACATGAAGCTAGAGCTTGCTAGACATTATTCTTGGAAAGTTTTAACTATCTTTTTATTGCCTTACTATGGTTCTTAGGAGTCCTTCTCTTTGGTATACCACTACCAGTGCCCTGTTTTGACGCCATTCCATTAAAAGGGCCTTGTTACACTAACTCCTTTTTAAAAGACTTTCCCTATCAGCATAACCCTATTAGGGGTCCCAGACAAAACTTAACACTTTGTAGTCACACAGCCAGAGGCACACAGAACCCTACCGGTCACATGCAGCCAGCCATGATGCGACTGGGCTTATCGACCAAGTGATTGACGGGCGAATCTGAACCGGCGCATATAAAGTGTTAAATGGCCATTGAGTGATGAGCAAAAATGTTTACTTTTATCTCTTACCGCTTTTTAGCTTCTCCAGTTTATAATTGATCAATATAAAAAATACACCCTGTATGTTTTTCTGTGCACTCAGATGCTGATAGGGCTACTGTGCAAAGACCCCATGCCATTGCTTGTGAAGTACCCTGAATTACAACTGATGATTTCATTATCAATTTGCTCAGTCTGTTTCTATGTTGACTGATAACATCTGCCTTGCTCACTGATTCTATATACTATCGATGTATGATGACCAATACGAAACTATGTTCCATTTTTATGTTGATAAGCTGTATAGAATATACCAAGAAGTTTGCGTTCTATTGATTTCATAAAACATTGAGATAAAGAATACTGTGGATTAATCATATCAGTAGAAGGAGAGTGTTCTTGGTAAGGGTGGGCTGACTCTGAGAACTTCCGACTTTTTGACTCCGAACATTTTAGGGGCCGAGTTCGGCGATTCCGACTCCGACTTCAGGTCAAGATAGCAGCCAATCAAATTTGAGGAAAAAGCAAGGTCAATTCGGTCGGAATCGTGTCAAGTCAAGTCGTTCTCTCTCCAGCCGTCGAGTCGAACACGCTGTA
>JAUKPP010286153.1:0-10415 GCA_032273245.1 Phyllaplysia taylori
TCTTCCTCTCTTGTCTTCCTCTCTTGTCCTCCTCTCTTGTCCTCCTCTCTTGTCCTCCTCTCTTGTCCTCCTCTCTTTCCTTCTCCTCCTCTTCCTCTCTCTCTCCTTCTCCTCCTCTCTCTCTTTCTCCTCCTCTTTCTCCTCTTGGGCGATAGAGAGCACAGACTGTTAATTAATGGATGTCTTTTTCTTTTGCAGATTGAAAAGCTGGTTGATAAACAGGCATTCCTCAGATACAAACGTTTGCATTTCCAAAGAGGTAAGTGGTCTCAGTGATGTAAAATGTGGTACGTGTCAGTATTTTGTTAAGAGCGATTTCATACTACTCTTATTACTGGTATTTTTGCCTCTGTATAGACAGTCATCCATATGAATAATGGCAAATACTGATGTACAATATCTCCAAACACCACTATTGTTATTTAATTAATTTAGATAGTCTTGGCCTTCCCTCCACCTGTAACACAGGCCATCAACTTCAGGTCTCCAAAAAGTTCTGATCTGTGGTGTCTTCTCCAGCTGTTCCCATCCCAGGCCTGTCAGTGTCATGTCTGATTCAGATCTCTGGGCCAGGTGTTTCTGGAGTGGATCATTGGCAGGCGCTCCGATGTCGTCTGCTGCTTCTTCTTTGTCTTTCTGTTTGTCACTATTGTTATTTTCTGATTCCTGGTGCTGAAATGACCTTACAGGACAGTATTGACAAACTTTACATAAAGAAACGATCACAGTGATCCTGGATGTTCCTTGCTTTATCTTCCGTTGAGAGTTCTGATGCACTCCAATTACTGAATAAAATGTTCATTCATTCATTCATTCATGCATTCATTCATGCATTCATTCATTCATTCATTCATTTATCATTCATTCATTCATATATTCGTTTATTCATTCATTCATTTATTTGTTCATTCATTCATTCGTTCATTCATTTAATAAACATTCATTCATTCCACTTAAAAAGCACTCCTTTTTCCCCTCATGCAGAGGTTGATCTTGATCCAAACCGGACATTTTGTCCTGAGATTGGCTGTGAAACTGTCTGTCATGTCTGCTCCTCGCAAGGCCACGCAGCCGCCGCAGCCCCAACAAACTCAGTGCCGGTGCAGTGCCCTACTGTAAGTGAGGGTTTTGGGGGGCGGTTTGGGTTTGGTTTTTTTTCTCTTTTGAAATACTGTAAAGCTCTTCCAGTGTGAGGTTGCAGGTGGTAAGCTGCTGCTTTGGTGTGGTCTGTTCCTTTTGAATTCTTTCTACCTTCACTACCGGTATTGTCTTGGATTTTTTTTCCAGCGCTGAATTGAGCTTACAGTTTCAATTGTGCCGTAAAAGCTCAATTAAACAAACAATCAAACAATCAGTGGTTGGTTGTCAGAGGCTTTAGCGTGGTCTGCTCTTCCTACTGCTTTTATCATGTTCCTGTTGTCTTAATTTAGTTCCTGGCTCTGAAATGACCTTACAGTGTCGATAGTGCTGTGGAAACCTCAGCTAAGCAGCAAAGTCCTGGGAATCCATTGGAACACTGCAAGGTCATTTAAGAGACAGGCTACTTTCACCCTGCATGTCAGGGTCAACCAGGGCTGAGGGGGAAAAAAATCCCAGCAGGAAAAAAAGCCAGGTCCTCCGCATGATAGGGGAAAAGCCTAACCATTAGTGCCGATAGTGCTATAGCAACTTAAATAAAGTGAAGAAAGTACTGGGAATCATGAGTATGTCTTCATGGACACTTGTACTGTCCACATTTAAAAAAAAAAATTTTGGGTTGCCAGTTTTACGTCCCCTGCAACACTGTATGATCATTAAAGAGACGGGCTACTTCGACCCTGCCTGTCAGGGCCAAATGAGGCCGAGAGGGAAAGAATCCCCGCAGAAAAAAACCCCACATGATCCATGACCGGGATCGAGCTCAGGCCTTCGCATGACTGGTGAAGAGCCTAACCATTACACCACATCGCCGGTCTGTGGATCGTGTTTTGAGCATCGTATTGTCTACCACGTCTATATCAATTTCCCTATCTTGATTTAGTTTGCAGGCTCGACACCGTTTTCAGAACTCATTCTGGGACACCTAATATTTTAACATGAGATATCCTATCAGTATCAACAAACAGAATTACATTAAGTTAGAGCTGTTTTTATGTGGTGTTTGTGATAAGGCTACGTAAAATTACATGTACATTTCACAGAGGTGTAGTTAAAAATAAACAAGGGAAATATCTTTGTGCTCGGAGCAAAATGATTTTCTTTGATTGTGGTGCATCCTATCAAGTTCCTGTTTGCCAAATCTGGGACTGTCCTGGAAGATTTGGGATTGTTGGCATGCCTGAGTTTGTGCTCTAGACATCTTACCAGCAATGATAGGTTTATTCATGAAACTAAACCTTTTTTTGTTTGGACTATTTCTATCATTGGAAAGCACATGTACAGTCAAACCTGTCTAAGACGACCACCCAATATTGAGAAAAAGATGGTCGTTGTAGCCAGGTGATCGTCTTAGAGAGGGATAATGTATAGAAAAAATACAATTTTGGAGTCGATGGAAAGTGGTCGTCCTATACAGGTAGTCGTTTGAGCAGGTTCAACTGTCTATGTCTTTTTCTGTACATACATGTATGGTATAGTACATTATTGGATTGTAATCATTTTTGGTTACATCAATTTCATTGTTATTGTAAGATAAGATTTACAGTGCAGACACAATCTTTTTTGCTTAATTTAAATACTTTGACTTACAGCAGTGTTAAAATTATGTTTGCTTTGTACAGTGTGGTCTTCAGTTTTGCTCTGTGTGCAAATCCAAATGGCATGCGCCAAAATCCTGTGATGAAGTTGTTACGACCGGAGCTTTAGAGGAAGTTGGGTAAGTGCCATAATGTTTGTTACGACCTTCCTTTTTATGTAAGCTGATACATTGGTTGACCATAACTATGAAACTCTATTTACACTACCGGTAACATAATGTATTGTATACTGACCGGCACCTTGCCGTCTAAACGGCGTCATGGAGATTGGAAAAAATATGCGTAAAATATCAGGAAAAAAACGATGCGTCGTAAATCTTGCAGGCAAATGAAAATTTGCCTTCCTGGGTTGCAGGCTTTTTGGGGGCTGTATGCTTGCATCCACGCCACTTTTATAATATTGTTTATATTACCATATGGAATATACACATACTGCACATCTAGTTTGCTTTTATGTTATGGATACTTGTTTTATCCACAAAGAACTGGATTGGAAAAGTAACTACAAACAAATGTTTCTTTACTAGACAATAATGTTTATCTTATCTTATTTGATCTTGTCTTGTCTTATCTTATACTCGCTAAGATAATTTTTTGTCGTCTCCTCACCTTGTTTAGTCTATTTTTGTTCACTTCCTCTTCATCAAATTTTAAGGTAGTCGGCAGTCTCTGATATAAAAATTAAAATGACAGTTTGGTCTGCTTTTTCTACTATGTTTTTATTGTCCTTATCTGAAATAACTTAACTTTACAGTGTCAATAGTACTGTAAAACCTCAACAAAACAAAGCCACATTGTCATATTTTCACATTGTTGTATACCATTTCAGCATACCGTTCAACAACACAGAAGACGCTAAAATCAAACGATGTCCAGTATGCCACGTCCCCATTGAACGAAACGACGGCTGTGCTCAGATGATGTGTAAACGCTGCAAACACGTGTTCTGTTGGTACTGTTTGCAATCTCTTGATGTGAGTCATCGCTTTTAAATTGTATGATTTTAATTCATGCATTGTGTATGTTACTGGCAAAGTATGAAATTCTGGCATTTGATAGAATACCTAGGCAATGTATGAAATTTTCACGAAGAAACAAGGAAATCTTCATGTAGATTCCATTTAAGTTACTGCACCAAGGTGACATTAAAAAGATGTTACGTCCACATGGGTCAGTCCCCGAGTCGATGGCTGCAGCTTTTATATGTCTTGTGCTGTATCGATGTTGGCAGCAAACCAACGATTGACAGCATTGTACTTACTAGTCTTCTAGTCTGGAGAGGTCTAGAGACTGCATTGCACTACTGCAGTATAAAAGGGCCGAGCCATTTTAAAGCTCTCCACTCCCAGGGTACAGAGTTAGGCTGCTATGTCTCTTTAGGTTGTGTCAACTACACAGAGGGTGAATAATCTGTATAAATCCTTGATTTGCAACAATAACAAAAACAAATATTATGATAATAATAATAGATTGCATTTATAAAGCGCATATCCCAATACTGGCTCTATGTGCTTTACAATCAATTATTACCCCAGCAGACCAAGTCATTCAGAAACCTTCTTAACTTCCTGGGAAGCATACAGTGCAAGCTGCCATTTTACAAGTGCTCAAACACTAACATACGGACAATATCGTTCGCTGTCTATAGCCGGATACCAATTCTCACGTGGGTAAAATGAGTGAGGAAAATTTGTATAAATTGCCTTTCCCAAGGACACAATGTCGGGCCCGAGCCGGGATTTGAACCTGCAACCTTACAATTACGAGTCCGGCATCCTAACCACTAGACCACTGATGCCACCATGATCTAGAGCAAGATAGCTGACCTACTCTTGCTTTATTTCTTTCCCTTTTAGGATGATTTTCTGCTTCGACATTATGACAAAGGTCCATGTAAAAACAAGTTGGGACATTCTCGGGCTTCAGTGATATGGCACAGAACTCAGGTGAGTCATGTGTGAGATAAGTGTCTGTGTGTGTTTATGGAATGAGTGGAATGCATGTGTTTCAGTTGATGGAATTTGTGTGTCGGAATGTATTCCATCTTTGCTTATGCTGGATTTCATAATACTAATCCTGTAAATGTTTGATTGTGTATTCTGTATGTTCAGGTTACCTATCACTGTAAATCTGTAAGAGCATCATCAAGCTCTTGTAGTGGATTTGACATGATATCCTTAGGCATATTGCACCCATTTGCGTTGTGTCTATGCATTTCCTGTTCAGGTAGTGTTGGTGTTATTGTCGTATGACCAGTATCTCTCACTATGTCTTTCCTCCAGGTCGTGGGCATCTTTGCCGGCTTTGGCGTTCTCCTCCTGGTGGCCTCCCCTTTCTTGCTGCTTGCGGCGCCGTGCATCCTCTGCTGCAAATGTAAAGTTTGCCGCTGCTGTCAAGAGGAAGAAGGTGACGGATTCTCCACATGACACCCGCCATCCCATCTCCCGCCCCCAGCTCCCCTTTCTCCTCCAAGACTCCGCCTCCTCCTCCGCTGTCATTCATCAGCCTATTGTTGAGTGTTGACTTCTTGACTCGCTGGAAAACGTTTCCATATGCATCAGCTCAGCAGCTACGTACAGGGGATTCGCGCACGTAAATTTGGTGATCTGGATGTGACATAATGCACAGTTGTTTTACTTTTTTTGTCTACAATCTTGCCGGTGTTATGAACCTGCTGGCCCGGTGTTGTGACATTAGGAGCTGAGCGAGATGATAAGAAGGATGGTTTGTGTTTGATTAGGCCAGGGCTACACTGCATATGTTGAATGAATCATTTCAAGCATATGTCAGTCGTGTGCCATGAAATCAATTTTGCGTTTGTCTCCAGTGCTTTACTGTACCAGGTGATGGAACCAAAGAATGTCCTATCCATGTCAGGCGCGACATTGTCATCAAGGGACACACACAGCATGGCCTTGGCCTTGGTTTGTTAAGATATATAGGATCACACTTTATGTTGTTCAAACATTTTGGGAAGCAAAGATTTGATGTGCTTAGCAATAGTACTCATGTTATTTTTACATTTGTCCACTCAAAATGATCAAAGAAATAATATTGTATGAAAAATCCCCCTAATTTATTACTTTACTAAATTGTAATTTATTCTGTTCCCCACTTTTACCCCTAAAGCCCAGCAGACTTTCTTTGTATACACTTTAAACAGGACACAGGTTTAAATTTGGTGAACCAGATAGAGGCTGCTGAATCAGCAATTGTAACAAGCTATGGAAAAGCATGAATGCTTCACCACTCTCACACACACACACAACTGAAAACAGACACACAAGCTCGGGTTCTTCTTGTCGTCGACTGCGACCCTTTGTGTAAATAACTATCTGGAAAAAATCATGCGACATCCTGTTTACGGCTGTGGTTTCCATTGTATCCTAGTGATTTCAAGACACGCAGATACAAACACACTCACTCACACACAGACAAGCTCAGTTTTTTCTTGAAGAGGCAATAAAGCATTTGTGTAAATAAATGCAGCTATTATTATAGTCTTAAAAAAATCACATGACATCCCCTTTACGGCTGCGGCTTCTCTTGTTTTCTCGCTTTTTTGACACACACAAACCAACACATTCACACACACACACGAGCTCAGGTTTTTCTTTCTCATGGAGTTTGAGCCTTCGTGTAAATATTTATAATTGTCCAAGAAAAACACACATGACATACCCTTTTAAACGGCTGTGATTTCCGTCATATCATTGCAATAGCAGCAGAGTGGCCCTTCCTGACACGTGACGGTGCGTCTTTGCTGCCTGATAGGGGCTTTCGATTGAACTGTGGTGCTACGCGAGTGCTAGGTCTGAGTTACTAGCATATTGATCTGAGAATGCGCAATATTCCGTTGCCTTGGAGACGGCTGTACCAGGTGAATTTCTCTGGACCTCGAGTGTTTCATCGTCATCGTGGCTACGTCTTGAGATGTTATTAAATGATAATGATGATGATGATAATGTTGCTGTACAAAAATTTGTTATTTTGTGTGCTGTACAAAACTTGTTTATCTTGTGCAGTGAGAGGATGTTGGATAATGATCTGTCCCTCCATGTGACCCATCTGTCTCTTTCATTCATGCCCTTCATAATTTGACGTACAATCAGAGATACTGAGAGCCATAACATGTCGGAACTATTGCCTTGCCAATGTACACACACTTATGAGAAATCTCATTTTTTTTCCTTTACAATGCCATGTGTATGTGTGTGTTCTTTGTACATGATAAGTTTTTCCTTCCTTTTGGGTCATTCCAGATTTTAATGCTAGCTAGAATCTTTCCATCAAATGCTATTGAATTGTATTTTCATTGTTAGAAAACATTCGACAAACATATTCAATCTTTATACGTTGTGTTGAATTAGTAAATTTGTTGTCAGTTCAGCAACTTGATACATTTTGGCCTTACACCCCATACATAGCATAACTTCATTGAATTTGGTCTTTTAGAAGGTAATGTAACCAGAAGTAGTCAAGGGAAAACGTGAGTGCCACACATCTGATACATTTGTGGGGACATCACTACTATAACATTGTATATAATCTACAGAGGCAATTCCAAGGGAGACACCTGCAGGACATAATTTATGATGCTATAGTCGGGTCCGGAAAGGTTAAAGGTTACTAGATGAGCCAGCTTCTTTTGTAAGACAGGTCCGGAAAGCCGTTGAGACTGCATTGCACTCCTGCAGTAGGGAGAGGCCAATTTTAAGGCTCTCCACTACCAGGGCACATAGCTAGGCTGCCATGGTTTGTAGGTCATAGAGACAATTTGAAGGTGGATTGACCCATTTGAAGACAACAGCATGAACAATGATGCTATAGTTTGGTTGATGTTTTATATTAGATTATATGGAATGACCCTCCCCTGTGCACTTGCTGTTGACAGTTTGGATGTTTGTGTGATGAGATACCTGTGTATTTATAGAATCATGAAGAAAAATGTTCTGTGTCTTGTCTGATTATTCACGAATTATGAGCTCATACTGTGGGAAATGAGACTTGTTTGTGTGGGTTTTTATTGTGAGATTTTGAAAGAACATATTTTGTTTGTCTTATTTACCTTTTCCAATGTTCATTAGATTAATTTCCATATTGGTTCTTACAATGCTGAATTTGCTTCCGTCAGTGTTTATCAAATGTGTTTTTCTTTAGGTTTTTTTAAATGATGAATTAGCTTCTCACAGTGTTCAACAAATTTTGTTTTCATATTGGTTTTAAATCATGAATTTGTTACTGTTAGTGTTCATCAAATTTTATTTTCATCAAATCTCTTCAAGTGCCCCATCCATCCCTCTTTGTACACATGGTTGCTCTAGACTTTCTCCTCTCCACCTCAATGATTTCATAACTTGAACCCCAAAAAATCAATTGCAGATGTCACACACTGGTTTGGCTTAAGTTTGAGGGATGCTGTTATTTAAAGATAATTTCTTTGAAAAAGCACCAAGTCTTCTCGGATAAGGAGGAAAAATCCTGGAGGTTCCCTGTGTACCTTGCGCATGTAAAAAATCCCTTGGTGATTGAAAATTGAAAAGAGTAGGCCTATTAGGCTGCTGCTCGGGCAAAAATTCAAAATTAATGCCTACCCAAATACTTTGGAATGGTTCTCGGCGCCGAAATGACCTTAAAGAGTGGATGGAGCTGTAAAACCTCAGCCAAACCAAACAAAAACATTATTATTCCCCGCATTTTTTTTTCATCTTTAACCAACTTTGTAACAAGCAATTTCACAAATTTTCCGTTATTTCCACAAATTTCTTTTGCTAGAGAGTTCTTGATGGAATAGTTCTGTCATGGCATGATGAAGAGTTTCGATGGACCTGTGTTTGGTTCTCTTTGTTTCTTTTGCTCTAAACATTGACCTTACCAATGGATGTGTCATAGTCACAATGATCTCAACACAACTATAAGAATAAAGTTTTCTTAAGAATCAAGAAACATATCAACATTTTTTTTTATAACCAGATCACAACTTTTAAAAAAATGTGTCAAAAATCATATTCAATTCACCCATAAGCTCACTCACAAAATTTCTCTCTCTTTTTCTGTCTCTGTCTCTCTTTCTCTCTCACACACATAAACACATGTGACACTCAAGCACATCACCAGCACCCTCAAAAAAGCATGCATTACCAACATCCCACTATCTAAAAAAAGTGTGTATCCTCTGTTTTTGAAACATTTGTCCGAAACAGTGAGGCACATTTTCCATAACTCATGGTGCCATTTAAACCTTGTTATACTTTTCACTATAAACGCAATACAGTAGAACCCGCATATCTCGACGTCTGTAAACTCAACACTCAGCTTAAGTCAACACGATTGAAAATTCTACTTTTCATTATTAACTACATCGACATCCCTTAAGTCGACTTTCTCTTTACGTGGCGGGATTTCAAGAGTACCGGCAATGTCGACTTAGTAGTAGGAGTGGGTTATTTATAGAGGCGCCAGCCTCGGCTGTTTTAGCCTCTTCTTGTTTTGGTTTTTACTTAAGCACCCAATTAGGCTTAAGTTTCCCTGAGGGTTGCCATTTGCTGGCTGACGCGCAGCAGCACTTCGCTGTCATGAAAATGCACATCACAATGTCGACTTATGCAGGTTCAACTGCATTATTTTTAACAAGTGTTGCAGCAAATGTTATTAAACTATTCCTTGTAGAAACCAACTGTGCTACAGATGAAATTGGTTGGGCAAAGTCTGAAAGATATCAACACTGAGCACAAAAGTTGGTTCTTTCCTTCGAAGTGTCTCATGTTTATTAACCTTTTTTTAATTATTTTTTTATTGAACTTACACAAATGATGTGGACCATTATTAGAACATTGCCTCCTCATTTTCTAAGGTCACAATTTTTGTTAAAGCCACAAATATTTGAAAATAATCAACATACTTCAAGGTGGCTTATAAAGATAAAGTGCTGTCACACTCACAGCATTTTAGGGCTTTTGGAAGTTGCAGAATAGTTACCGTAAGTTGTTAAAAGCACAGGATGGTCAGGTGAACTGCTGTTTCTCGTATTGCACCAACTATTCCTAAAAATATAGCTGAACAGAAAGGGATGTGCTACATTTATGAAATACACCAATTGTGTTCAACTCAAGGAGAGAATTATTGCCAAATATTCAGCCTACTCTTTTAAGTTTTGGAAACTTCAGCTTGTTACATTTTCCAACAGTTCAGCATCTTGACGGAACTCCTGAGGATCTTGGTATGGGTGGGCCTTAGTTGAAATGTTGGGACATGGTGGTTAGTTCAACCAGCTGTTTTAGCAGTTTGAGGTTACTGTAGTTTTTTTTTTAGAGAGGCACCAGGTTCTTTGGCTGTTTTAGCCGTGTTGCTCTTACACCATGGCAAATCGCAGGCCAAAGTTTGGTGACCCTTCTCTAGAAAGTAAAACGTTTTTTTGGCTCTCCTCCTAAATTAGAAGAATGACACTTGCGGGTTCTTGCCCCAGGGAAATATACATCTCTGTAGGGTTATGGGTGTCCTTTCAATTCATTAATGAACATTTCTTTTGAACATAGTTTATACATGTACAGTCGAGCACAGATTACTCGAACCCGCCGTACTCGAATTTACTGATTGCTCGAACAGAATGCCATTCCCCGGCTGAGCTGCTATACTTTCTTTGTATTAACAGCACGGCATTCTCGAACACCCTTATGGATG
>JAUKPP010286164.1:0-10415 GCA_032273245.1 Phyllaplysia taylori
CAGAAAAACGGAGATATACTCGATCAAACAAACTGCCCCACGCGGGCCTCGAACTCACGTCCTCTGCGTGATGATAGCCGAAGCGCCTAACCATTACACCACCGCGCCGGTTTTCACTTGACTGATACAACTGAATGATGAAGCGACCCCAAAGTTTGAAAGTTGTCTTTATACATCAAACATGACAAAATCTGCCTCAAAAGTTTGTTAAAATAATGGTGGAAATTCAAGCCACTGATGCACATGTAGTCTAATGAGAAAACATCAGTCCGTTTATATAAAAGAAGCCTTGCTAACAAAGGTTGACTACAGAGGATCAGTAAAAAATTGTAAGAATCACAAATGTGTTGCATCGCCATGAAATCAGGCGTTCATCGAAACAAGGGGAACAGAGCTATCAGCCTTTTTCTGGGTCTCCAACAATTTTTACCAAGAGTGCTTTTTGTGACCCAGTAGCCTACCTTCTGTATGCATTTAAAAACACATTTCGTGGTGCATTACACTAAAAAACAATGTTTGAAAGCAAAAAAGTGGCATTTTGAAAACAAGAAAACGTTAGTAGCCATTTTCTCTCTAATTTTCCTTCTGATAGTTGGTGACTCTAACATAATCAAAATTGGAAATATCTCGACTTCTACACAAGATAAATTGATAATTTCTTTACGGGCAGTTAGAGAAGTGTTCAAGGTTTACCATGATACCAATAACTCAAAATGTAAAAAAAATTGACGAGCGCCTGATTTCATCGCGTTGCGACACAAATGTGTTTTACTGGTTTTGTTGTTTCTACAAGTATATAAATAGTTTTAAAAATACCCGTATTTAATGATTACCTTTATTGGCCAGCACGGTTTTAGTAGACATGGTAGATTTCACTACATTTGTCTTTGTTTCGTTTACTAGAAGAACACATTTTTTAAACTAATTTCGGAAAGAAAATAGCTTTTCCTCTATGGCTCAATTACTCTAAAAAAAAAAAAACGACACCGTTATTGGGACCTCGGGAAAGGTAGTCTGAATCTGGGAATTGCTCCATAAAATTGGAAAAGTTGACGGGTTTGTACAACTGTTGATTCTAATTGATTACTGACAAATGTAACACTCTCACACATCAATTTGTTGCTGAACAAAAATCCTGTTTGCCGTTCCAACTGTTGTAGAGAAATGGGGACAACTGTGTACTGTCAGTAAGAAAGGTGTAAAAATTCATGTCAGTGTCAAAGAAAATGTATTTGCCAAATGGGATATCGACTTGGAAAGCTTAAATTACCGGGTACTAGTAAAAAAATTACTCGCACTATACAGCTGCATGTGTCAGACAGAGTAGTATGCAAAACTGCCGGAGGAAACAGACTGTGCTTGACGCAACAAGCACACAGGGAAGAATCCCTGACCCTGACAGACAGACAATGAAACAAGTCATAAATCTGCCCACCTTGTCAAAGTCGTTGAGCAACATGAAGACGAGGTTCTCGCTGAGGTCAGCCGTGCAGAGAAACAGCTGTGAGTTTTCCCTGTCGATGTGTCGGATGATGTTGTAGCCAAACACTCGACCCAGGCTCGACATCGACATCTTGTTCTGAGCCTCGTGGAGACCAACCTAAAGATAGCAAGCAAACTTGTCAAGAGACTATTCTGACCTCAATATAAATCTTTTCACATATTTCAACCTGTCTTATACACCAGTTCACCATTACTAGATTTTTTTCATACACTGCATAAAGATAAGATGAGATAATACTTTGTAAGCTCTCGTGGTCTAAAGGTCATGGTGTATGCCTCTCATGCCCGGGCAGTGCCGGCATCTTATCCTCAATTCATTTCTATTTCTTCTTCTTGTTCTTCTATACTGTGTCTACCCTTTTCAACTAACTGTCTGACTCTTCCTCTCAAACTCTTCCTAGTCTCCTCCTACTCCCCGTGACTCTTGTTGCCTGCCTTGCTTCCCTCCTCTTCTTCCATGTCTACTCCTTCTCTTTCATCCACACTCCTGATCTTAGTGTAGGTAAGATGAAAAACTTAGTCTTTCTGGATAAGTAAAAAAAAATCTCAGAGGCCCCAAGTGCACGATGCACACATTTAAAGGTCCCTTGATGGTTGAAAATAAAAAAGAGTAGGTCTATTATTAGGCCGCCGTCCGGGTAAAATAAAAAATTAATGTGTACCCAAATACTTTGGAATAGTTCTCAGCGCAGAAATTACTTCAAGGTCGATGGAGTCGTAAAACCCAAACCAACCAAACCAACAAACAAATGGCCTACTTTGTTCAGGGGGGAAGGGGATTTATCTTGGGTTTATTAGAACAGAAAAAGCATGTATAGAAAACATGAGGTTGAAGGTGGAGGCAGCAACAAAGCCTCATTAGGTCTTACCATACAAAGACGTCAATGGCTCAGGAAAAGACACCCTGACATCAGAATATGCTGCCCTGCATGTAAACTGCTAAATCACTTAGGATGAGCACTGGGTGAGTTCAGAATCTGGACAATTTGCACATCTAATCATACAGCCGAACCTGCCAAGACAGGAACCTGTCTTAATGGAATCTCCACAACCGTGAATTCCCATAACCATGAATCCGGATGGCTGCCACTGGTTTCAATGCAAAAACTTCAAGTTGGACCCCAAACTTATTTAATATGTTGGCTTTTAAAAAAACAGGGCTTCGCTGCATTGTTTTTGTAATGTTTTTGGTATTGGCCCAGGAAAGTGTAAAATGTAGCTCTGGCCTGCGATTCCACAACTGGAGAATTGCCCATATTAAAACTCCGGTAGCCCCCCCCCCCCCCCCTCCTGTCTTTGACAACTTCGACTGTGCTTATGTTCTCTACTCATTTTCTTAAAATTCCATTCCTAATATGCCTTTTATACATGGATAATGGGCCTCTACCTGTCGCAGGAAGTTGCAGGTGTACTTGAGAATGACGTAGTTATCCTCTGGGATGAGCTTCATTGCAACAGTCAGCTTTGACACGCACGTATCTTTCTCCTCCTCTGAACTAGCGCTCATGAACCTCAGGGCAATGTTCATGAACTTCTGGAAAAATGCGCATGGGATCAGAGAGTCTGGCAGCTCTCGTAGGAAATTCTTAAATACTGAGGCCACAACGTGCACGTCAGTTCCGAGCTCTTCAAAGCAAACTTTCTGGCCCTGCTCAAACTTGGCGATAATTTCCTTCACCACCGACTGTCGGCCAGGCAGCCTGGAAGAAATTGTCAAGAGGTTTAGAGTCACGAGTGAGCAAAGCATAAAAAAAATATTTAGTTGAAAAAAGGGGTGCGCACAAATGACAATGTGATAACACTAAAACAGTCATAAAAGAAATAAAAAGCACATATGGATCAAACATGTGTATTTCATGCAACCAGTCAAAATCTGTTGTAAATCACAGTTTGACCATGTAGGGATATTGATAACATCTAAATTGCCAGTTTGTTTATCTTTCAAATGGTGCAAAAAATTATCTTGCTAGTTCAATTAGGTAATTGAGATTTGCCCTACTAAAGCTGTCCAAACACATACCCATGAGAGAGAAGAAAGGGGAGACAACCGACTTTATACCATGAAGGACAATGCATTTTTGGCAGTAGTACGATAACAATATAGTGTAAATTTTAAGACACAAGATTACCAAGTTTCTCCATGTATTCATAGCTAAACAAGAACATTTGTCAAAAAACTATTGTCCCTCAATGTAAACAAGAACCTCATTACGTGGATTTTAGACTTTCTAACACACAGAAAACAGTACATCAAACTCAACAACACACATTCCACCACTTGTGAACTGAATACCAGCGCACCCCACGGCTATGTTACATGTACTGTCACCAACTTTGTACACACTGTGCACAAATGACTACCCTTCACACACTACTAATACAACATTGATAAAATTTGGTGACAACTCTGCATTTCAGGGCTTTTTCCCAATATCACTAGAAGCGATATACAATGAAGAAGTAGAAAGATTTGCACAGTGGTGTAAGAATAACTATCATGTATTGAATGTCTCTAAAACAAAAGAAATGATGATTGCAGGAGAAAAAAAAAGAGTGACCCACATCCTTTGACAATAAATGGAGAGCAGGTTGACATTGTTCTTTCATACAAGTATCTTGGATTTACTGTAGATGATAAATTAAATTGGCATGAGCCATGTACAGAACCTTTGCAAAAAAATAAATCAACGAATGTATTTTCTGCGGAAACTTAGATCTTTTAAGATAAAACATTTCAGGGTGATTCAGTCATTAAAATATTATTATTTTAAGAAGAGAATCAAATACAATTTTGAAAACTGAATGCCCATTTCTTGCTGACTTCCAACCTGGCAGCAATTCACCTTAAAGAATGGAAAATTTCTCAAATTATTCAAGATAGATCAACAAGTTGTTACAAATTTAATGGTTTTAAAATGGCATCAAATTGACAAGCCTATGCTGTCAACTCTAAAAGGCAAGTTGATTTTACAATCTGACAAAAAGCTTGTAGAATGATACCCGCATATTTTTTCAGAAAAGAAAAATCCCACCAACCTGAAGAGTCCTTCCACGTCAAGTCCATACTTGTACAAATATTCCACACATTCGTCCACAATGTAAGGAATTCTGCGACCCTCCTTTTTCTCCCAAAAGACAATGTCTTCCAAAGACTGACTGAATAACGCTGTAAAGAGAAAGCATAAAAAACATCAAGAACTCTATGATATAGCCTTTAGTACATAGCCTACTCCTTTGACCATTCTCATAGTATCAAAATATGGAAAATAGAATTTCTTCATTCTCAGCACACTGCACAGAATTAAACTGATACTAACATTGCCATCTTGTGGCTTTCCTCTTTCACATTCGAAAGTTGCACTGACAAAACTTTTCTAACAGCAGCTTCGGTACATCTCTCTTGTCACTACAAAGATACAACAACAAAATTATGCATGAATTTCTAAAGATGAAGATATAACGACTTCAGCAAAATCGTTTAAAAAAAAAAAAGAACCCTTACTGTGATTGCTCCAATATGCCAAGGGTAAGGAAAACTATGCCTGAGCATAAGGTCAGTGATGAGCTATTCAGAAGCACAAAGACGAGGTTGGGGGAGTGGGTTTTTGTTTTTTTGGGCCAAACATCAATTTACAAATCACATGGAACGAAGTAGGCAACTGTATCTGATACTGATGTTATAGCTACAATTCATCCAATGTAAAGTAGTACATGCACTCATAGGCATCTGTAGGGGCAGAGCAGAGGGAAAAAGAGATGAAGAGAGACTGACAGAAATTTCTAACCAAAGGGATTATCAAGGTAACAATAAATAGAAAATGAGTGTCAAAGCATGCGATTACCTCCCCCTTTATTGGCATACAAAGCTCTCTTTAGAGACTGCACCCATAGTTTCTTCTCCTCTTGTGTCTCTGCCAACAGGTGTAAAACATCTGGCTTGTCTCCCTTGTGAGGCTCTGTCAACAGTAAAATGAAAACCAAACATGAGGCTAGGCCCATGATTTATTCAAAGAAAAAAGAAACCCCAGACAGAACAATAGAGCAAGGGCCAGCATTAAATCTCAGTTTACAGGGACCTACAAACATAACATCTCTTTGTTTTCAACTCAAAGCAATAAACATGAATTTGTTCTCAAGGACTGGGAAGAAGAGTGATTATAAATAAAGGTATTCTTCTGACAAAGTCTGGCACTGGCTACCCAGTTCAGTTTACTTTCCTTTCTTTGTTTTTTTTTCCTAAAGCTTGCATATTGTCACACCCCGAAAGCCTATTTCCAATAGCCCTACACTTATCCGAAAGGAACCGTAGTTTCGATTTTCCGACAAAGATTTTATTCATGTCTGATCCAAAAAATTCAAAGAGTTTTCAAGGAGATTTTTATTCAAGGAGGCCACAGGAACCCTGTTTAAAGAGACAATGTGTATATTTATTTCACCGACTGTTTGTTATGGGTGTTGTTATAAAGGCCGATGATAGGTGTACATGGATTTTCATGTATACCTACCGCACTGCTTAGGTGTACATGGTTTTCATGTATACCTACCGCACTGTTTAGGGGTACCTGGATTTTCATGTACACTTACCGCACTGCTTAGGTGTATCGGGATTTCCATGCCCCTGACTAGGCTCAGTCATCCGAAATTTGACAAATTCAATCCATTTGGGACGTTTTAGGAAGGCTCTGATTACTGTGGGTTTTTTTTACTGTGGGTACCTGGGAATTACTTCCATAGTCTTGTAGGCTAAATCTATTGTCTCTGTGAATCTAAACACGATGAAAGAAGGAAGGAAAAATGAGACGAGAAAAGGACATTATTAAGACTGAGTGAGAGAAGCAATCTAGACGGAGAGAGAGAGAGGGAGGGGTGAATGGGGGTATGATAAAGAAGGGTAGAGGGTGCTGAGGAGGCGTGCAGGTAAAAAGCGGGAGAGAGTGGGAGAAAGAAAGACTTCCCAAGTTTTCTAATATCGCGGAAGAGAAGAGCCACTCAAGAGGGGTACATCTCGGTCCAGCTCCGTATAAAGAGGTATCGCTCAAGAGTGCATGCATGTTGGTCGCAGGAACAAAGAGGGGCATCATAGAGGTAGAAAGACATTATCGGTAGATCTAGGTCTTTTGTGACCGACGCAGCCTCTGATACACACTATGGATGCTGGCGTCACAGGCGAGTGCGTGCGTAGCGTAGTTAGTCGTAAAATTTGACTTTGGACGCATGCGCAACGAACTAAAGCTTCCATGTACACAGAAGGTAACTAGTGAGTGTACAAGAATTTCCATGTACACCTACCCACTTCGTATTATAAAACCCTCTGCCTTATTCATCTTCACTCGACAACCTTTTGTTTCGATCATTTTCATTACCACTATCATATTGACAGATACTATTGTGGTTAAAATATTAGAAACACTGAGGCAGAGACAATTCAAGTGGGATGTCCTAAGAACAAGTTTTGAGAAAATGGCAAGCAGAAAGGGGACATGATTTCTTCAATGGCTTTGTCTCTGGGGGGGCTTTTGTAATAGTTACTTTTTAAAGCATTCATCACTTTGGCTTTGATTGCTGGAAACTTTACCCTTTTAGTGCACATGTCAGTCCCATAGATGGATGTTCTTCAACAATGGTTTTTCAATTCTGATTTAAAAGATTTTGACGGCTTTAAATTGAACCAATCTATAAATCATAATCTTAATATTTTCCCATCAAAATGACACAAGTATAGACGATGTGTTCTCAAGGTGTTTGCTTTGCACATCTGCCCAGACTAAGCGCATACACACCACAATGTCCTCTATGTATTAAAACCAATTATCTGTTGTGAAGCCGTTTCATGTGTAAAGATATACTATTCTCAGAGCCTTTGGCTGGTAGCAGCATAGGTAGCTGTTCAAATTGTCATTATGACCTCTCTGAAGCCGAGGACTTGCTCTCTTGCAATTTGCAAACTGTTAAATGGGAACTAAACATTTCTCCACCCTCTGCATACCTGAGACAATATCAAAGTAGCCTTGCTTCGGGTCGTTGTAATCAGGAGGTGGCTCTGAGACAATTTGCTTGTCAAGAGCGATTGCGTCTTGGTGTTTCTTGTCATCTTCTCTCAAGTACAGGAAGAGAACCTTGTCATTGAGGACACACCATCGCCGAGCCCATGTGCTTAGAGGTCGACCTTTACGCTTTAACCATCCTTGCACACCATCCTTTGTCTTCTTAGTGCTGGTATTTAAATCCAATGGCTGTAAGAGTGACAGAAAATGAGCAGTTAGCTTACATTTCAATACATCACTCTCTCTCTCTCTTTTCTAATGCTTGGCATTTGGAATAGACAAGGACATGCACTGCAAAGATGTTGACCTTAAAGAAAGAGAGAGCAAGGCATCAGCATTGTCACGCTGTTGATCAATTGGTTTGGATTGATTTTTGGCTTAATGCCCCTTACAATACTTTCAGGTCATTTTTAAGCAACAGACTGCTTCAACCCTATCTGTCAAGGTCAACCTCGGCTCAGTAGAACACTAACAATTCTCAATCAAACAAACTGCCTCCAAACCATGTTCTATGCATGATAGGCAAAGAGCCTAACCACTGCACCACAGATGCCAGCTGACAGTGAACAACTTCTAAAAACAAGCAATGAGATTTTGAGCACTAATCATATGAGAACCTTCAATTGTGTAAAAAAAAATTGCTTGTAGGAAACATCTTGTTACCATGTCATAATGTCATCAGTAAATCATAAATCCATACATGATGAGACTGTACTGTAAGGCAAAGCTGACACTTGCACCATTGTGTAGCATGGACTGTCAACTTCTTACTTTCACTCTCACAACATTATTCAAGTAACTGATTGTTAGTCTATATATTGCACACAATACACAAACTCATGGTTACCACCATGTCTGTATAAAGAGATTTTAAAAAAAGAATTTGGAATCAACTAAGGTACTAACCAATGGCATCATCTTGAATTTGAATCTGTTTTGAGAGTGAGTTGGCGAACAGATGGCAGTAAGGAGCCTTCACTTCATCACACTCTTGTATTCATACCCGAACACCTGGATTTCAACATTGTGGCCTTGGCTACAACCATGGGTGGGACTCTCTGCAATTCAAGTTCAGAAAGAAAAGTTTCCCTCTCATCAGTGTTCATAGGAGTCAGACTGGAAGGGGTTCCGAAGAGGGCCTTCGGACCAACAACGCACAAAAGAGGAGGGGATATTTTGAGCGGGTATACAAAATCTTTAACATCTATGTGTAGGCCTGTTTATTCGTATCAGGAGGGGACACTCCCTCTTTTTTTTTATTCTTTTAAAATAAAGAAGATGTATGCACGATTAGTGTTGGCTAAATAAGAGCAGGCTCCATTCCGAACTCCTCCAGTCTGTTTATATTACAATGTATGTAGCCAATGTAGACCAACAAAAAAAATCTTGAATATTCCTAGATCAAGCCCAAGAGTCGATCTAGAAGTAGAAGTTCAAGTAGAAGTAGAAGACTGAAGATACAGAAGCATCATCGATATGATATACACTACTGTACTAGATTCTAGAAATGAGAATCTAGGGTGATCTTGTAGTTTTGTTCGGTGAAGTCAAAGTTTGGGTATCGTTGTCGCCCGGCTCCGGGTATCGAAGTGGTTTCATGAGCTGAGCGTGAGACCAGGAGGAAACACTTATCCTAGTCCTAGCATTTTTTTTATTACAATTAAGTAACATAGATGATAGAGAAATGCTGTGTTTCCTTCCAGTTCCAGTCTCATGCTTTGCTCACTCTTCAGCTTCTTCGATACCCGGACGATGTCAATACTTGGACGTGAATTTAACGAACGAAACTACAAGATCACCGAATCTAGATCTAGATTCTAAGATCTCTAGTGAAATTGTCTAGAGAAATGGGCCGGATCCAAGCAGATCGGGTCAACGGGCAAAGTGAGCAAAGTCTTGTAACTTAGTCTTGTTACAACTAACAGATAAGGTTAGGGTTTAAATTGGGGTTAGGGCTAAAGTGAGAGTTAGTAGGGTTAGGATTTAGGGTTAGAGTAAGATCCTAACTCTAATCCTGACACTAACAACACTTTTCCTTCTTTCTTATTGTATAATTGAATTGAACTTATTGTCACTGACCCGATCTGCTTTGTTGGTAATTTACCGAGAAATGAATTGACGTATCTAGTCCTAGAGATCTAGATCTAGATCTAGATTAGATAATAAGAAGCGTAGAACCAGAGTCTATTAGAATATCATGTAATTCTGTTGGGGACAGGTGACTAGGCTTGATGATAGAATAGATTTTTAACTTAAATCCTAATAATACAAACAAGTTGTTAATCACTTTTTAAAACTGCGTAGGGAGACAGGGAAGACTGGAAGACCGAAACCAGATCAAAACATTTAGAACTTCCGCTTCCTTGTTGCCCTCCTCCCACTTTCCTGGATACCAGATTTCATTGCCGTGTAAGATTGTTTCCTGGTGTAAGGTTGTTAGATTCAGACAGCACCACAGATATATCTGTGGACATCACAGACATACCATTTATATATGGTTTGTGCTAATTGAAGTGACCGGATTTCTATTCCTCCCGTTCCTTTATTATGAGACTTGAAAAAAAAAGGAAAAAATTAAAACTTTCATCAAGAATCTAAAATTTTGCACAATAATTAATGTAAACAAAATACTATCTACGTCGACTTTACATATTATTTTACACTGAATACATTAACTAACCCAGAGTGGGGCAACTAGGCCTACCTATCTGTTTCAATAGTGTTTGCATTTCTACATGCCTGTCTCTATCTGTCTTTGAAGGAATGCCAAGCTAATGTTTCGAAAAAAAGCTTAGATGTAGATTGTAGATAAGGAGATGAGTGGCTCTCCAACGGAGATGGTATTGTGAGGGATCCAAACGGATTCAA
>JAUKPP010286174.1:0-10415 GCA_032273245.1 Phyllaplysia taylori
AAATGGCGAAACAAAAGCTGGCTTCTCTATAAATAAATACGTCTTAATAACAACCAGATGAAAAGAACATGACACACTTATTTTAGAATGCACACAAGCAAACAGAAAATCTCATCAAAACTATTATTAACCTAAAACCTATAAATTAGCGATACATATTGATTCATATCAACCACGTCGTGATGCTAGTTTTTAACTCTCTTATGACGTAGTAACGCACTTGAAAAGTACTTGAGTAGCTTTTCTGCTACTCTTTTGCGTATACATTTTTTTCTCTTTCCGTTTACTAATCCAGACCGAGCTTGCATATCTTTATATATAAGCTCTTTGATCACACCCCACTCCCTAGGTTAATTTCTTGGGCTCCCAAATCAGACTCGGTTTACTCCTGCCAAAAATGAATTACCAAAGAAACAAACATACACAAACGCACCTGTGCTCTAAATCTAGTTCGTACAGCGTTGTCATGATAAAGCTTGTCATAATGTACTTTATGTTTTTTTCTTTATCTTTTTTCTAAATGTAGCCAACCGTCCATCCAATCCCAAAAAGGAAAATTGGCCAATTACTCTCTGTCCTGGCTCTTTTTCTTTATTCCAAAGAGGCATAGTGAGTCAAGTACAAGGCAATTTGTATCCCCTATTACCAATCATTTGGTCCTCGTGACCGATGGGAAATAACTGTTTTTCCTTTTATCTTGAAAATAGAGTTGTTTTACGTCATCAATTTGTGCTGACCCAAATTAACCCTCTGAAAGGCTTCACTATGTAATATTGTTGTATTATGTAAGCATAATAGATGTACGAAAAATGGCTATGGGATGAACTCATTTAAATCTCCAACTTCGGTGCAAATTCAGTGAGATGTTCTCGAATAAAGATTTAAACTGCTACCGGTATGAGAAGAAAAACGGGCAATAAGATTGGACGACAGCTATATTTTCCATATTGTTCTATCACTACAGCTTGTTGACTAAGGTTGCCTCTGGGTGCAGGTTCCCAGAAATTTGAGTTTGTTTCAGAACGCTCTCAGATCTGCAGGGATGGTAATAATATACTACATTGTCATCGCATAAAGATGTGTGACGACATCTCAGAAGGTGCTATACATTATGATGAGCATTACTGTTTTGATAAGAAGCTCAAAGAACTCTTTTTCGTATCTTGATAGTCGATAGCATGAGAAATACATACATGAGATAATATGCAGAGGCTCACCATTTTGTACAGAGTTTTCTCTTTCTCTCTCTCTCTCTCTCTCTCTCTCTCTCTCTCTCTCTCTCTCTCTCTCTCTCTCTCTCGCCCTCTCTCTCCCTCTATCTCTTTTTCACACACATGCACACACACAAATATTTTCTGAGTGTATGAATTCAGGTTGTCCCAGAGATAAGAAAGCGAAGAGTAAACTACCAGATTGTCCTTAAAGAACAAAACAATCATCCGATTTGCAGGTGCAATCTTTGGTGTTTTCCCAGAGATCAAAGGAACTTGACAACTTATTGCACCCAAGGTGCGTGCAAAACGAGAACAAAGGATACCCTTCAGTACCACCCACTCTTTAGGTCCGTGAAGATGACTGGGGTTATTTACCCCTAGAGGCCTTTTGGTAATGTATACACGCTACAAAAAGCAAAGTGCATAATTCGATTGTGCAATGCATCAACGTTCAACAACCAACAATATTGACGTGTACTAGTGTACTTGTGATTGCCATTTCCCTAAGGCCTTTTTGCTTCTCGTGTGTTTAACGTTAGTACAATGGCATGTATATATATGTACATTGGTAACAGCCATAGGTTGAAAAGTCAAGAGGACGATGGAAAACGCAAGCGGGGAAAATAGAAGACAGACGAGGGGAGAGCTAGATGACAGAGGAAATGAGAGAGGAGAGTGATAGAAAGAGATAGATAGGGGAAAACAAGAACAAGAGGAACAGCACGATTATAATAGGCAATAGTAACCAGAACAAACAACAACGGTAGAAACAAAATTAAACAACTACAATACCAACAATGACTCCGTTGTTTATGTTTAGTTGAGCTTTTATCCAGCTATCGACACTATAAGGTCATTGCGGTGCCAGGACGTAGATAAGCGCAATAGCAACATGAAGAGGAAGTAGCAGGAGCAGACTCAACCAGCCATTTATACACCGACTCTAACGACAACAACAACAACAAAATAGAAACAGAAATGCTCTCTCTCCCTCTCTCTCTCCACATAGCCCACTTTCCGAGACCGTCACTACCACCACCAAAACAACAAGAACTAGAACAGTAGCAACAAAATTAACGGAAACTGAAGGCAGCAGCAGCAACAACAACAACAATAGCAACGACAACAGCGACAACAACAGCGGCAGCAGCAGGAGCTGCAACAACAACAACAACAACAACAACAACAAGAGCAATAGCGGCAGCAGCTGCAACAACAACAATAAGACCAGCCCCCCCCCCCCCCATCCTATCATACTCATCATCTCCCAACCAGGACATCCTAAACAAAGCACATTATGTAGCAACCTTGGCATTTCGTCACTCCGCAGATGAGCAATCTGACCCCTGACCTTTCCTCACCGACAGCCCCCTCGCTGACTGACAACTTGGATGACGATAACTGACCGAGCTTATTTCCCCTAGGGGTGCTTCCCGCTCGCCCCAATCCCCACATACCCTTATCTCCACCCCCAACCCCCCTCTCCCTTCCCCACAATACATACAAATACTTCAAGTTTTTGCCATTTGTACACGCTTATGCTCACATGGCATCATTCTAAACAACAATAGCATTTTTTTCTGGTGGCTTTGCAAGCGGCGTAAAACTAAAATAAAAATCAAATGGCTTTGCAAGCGGTGTAAAACTAAAATAAAAATCAAATGGTGCTGATTCTTACACTATTAGAATAACACTCGAAGTTTTCGTTGCTCTCCCTGTCGTCATTTTAAAAAAGGCTTTTATACTGATAAAAAAATATGCATAGTCTTGTCTCATGCTGCCTATAAAGTGCATTTCGTGATGGGGAGTTGTTCCATTTAGTTTTGACACTGTAAGGATATTTCAGAGGCGGGCTACTCTGACCCAGGCCAGAGCCAGCCCAGGCTGAGAGAGTGGCACAACGTTCCGCCACAGAGACAGAGATGCTTGTCCAATTTTAAGAATCGAACTCCAGTCCTATGCGTGAGAGGCGGAGAGCTTAACCATTACACCACAGACGCCAGTGGTAGGGACAGGCCACATCAGAACGCCCACCAACCATCCATTGTGTACGTATCATGACGTGAACATATCTCTCTTGTGTGTGTTCCTATAGATCTGTGAATTTGAATGTGTCCTTTTGAAAGAGTAAGTTCGTTTGACGAAGGAGAGGTAGAGGGAGAGAGATTGGTACAAGGAAGAAAGAGAATAAGATAGGGAGGGAAAGAAAAAAACCCTGCGTATCTGTGAGTTTGGATGTGTGTCGTTTGATAAAAAAAAGTGCGTTCATTTAACGAAAAGGGGGGGGGGGGGGTGGAGAAGAGAGAGAGGGAGCACGAGAGAGTGCGAGAGAGAGAGAGAGAGAGAGATAGAGGGTGAGAGCAAAATAGAAAAACAGGAAGGAGGGGGAAGGTGTTATAGATTTGAGAACATAATTGTGACGGAGCTGAATTTGGCCCGTATCTCATCTCTGCCTGTGTCATGGCAAGGGGATTATTTTCTTTCATTTTCTTCCTCCTTTTTCATTTTTTTCATCGCGTCGCCGAAGTGCCACAAGTAATCCCATGATGGGGCACAGGCCGGCCGTCTTTGAAGTGCTCGCTCAGTTTGTTTGTTGAACATAGGATTAAAGCAATTCGAGGAAGCCAACATAATAGTGTGGAATAGAGGTCACTTGGTACTTAGCAAAATTGTTATGTTTACTGAGATAAAATCTTTAAGAGTGCGGAATTTCAATTTATTGGCTCTTGTTTTTCGAGTGAGCCGGTGGGATTGAAGAATTATGCTAAGGTGAAAGAAGGGTATGTAAAATGGAATGAACAGAATACATAACATAATATTAGCAATATTGCCAAAAATCCCAAACAAACAGATATTTTCCAAAATTCAAGTGTTTGAATTCTCTTAAGTCAACAGCAGTATTACTCGGCGTTGAAAAGTGGTAATAGAAGAGAGGAGCTTTCATTGTAATGTTATTGTATGAGTAGGGCCTATCTCATATCTACAAACAACAAAGAATACACTTAGTTGATGGTTGGTGAGTGCGGTGTGGTCTTCTCCTTCTACGTCTTATTTGTGTTGCTGTTGTTCAAGCATCCGTCCTCACACTGATATGACCTTATGGTATCGAGTGCCGTAAATTGCCAACTGAACCAAACAAACACACCCAATAAGGAGTGTTACCCAACAATACCCTGCATTGGTCCCAAATGAGGTCACCGAATCTCCAGTTGTGGGATATTCGCTCATAGAGGCACCAGCTTCTTTGGCTGTTAGGCCTACTCTAACTCAACTTGATTGATCACAGAACTGAGAAATATGTCTTTCCAGGAATTGACAGATCGCCAGTTCCTGGTAATTGGCTTGGCTACAACTAGGTATCTGAGCGATGGTTTTGTCCCAAATCTTGTTATCTTCACGCAGGTTCCATATTTCTGCCTTAACGCATCGATCTATGATATTTCACGATTGATTCAATTTATAGAGTTGCTGCTTTTCCTTTTAAGACTTCTTGGAGTTGAGATGTAGGGAGCTTGTTTGTTGGTTTTGTTGGTTTTAGTTTAACGCGACATGAAACTCTGTAAGGTCATGAGGCGGGACCACCGAATTTCATGTCCACTTCCAAAAGGACAGGATCCGAGCCATGAAAACTAAAAAAAAAAAAATCCCGGTGACCCTCCCCGGATTTGAACCCGGGACCTCCTCATCTGTAGGCGGGCGCACTACCACTCGGCCAACGACGACCTCAAGTTTAGATCAAGTCAATAGTTTCCTACAGTTTTGTAAGGGCACAAAGCCTGCATTCGAGCGGTATTATGCGCTATGTTATGAATGCAATCGATTATTGTTAGTGAGTTTCGAATTATTTATTTATAGAGCTAGAGGTACCAGCTTCTTTCGCTGTTTTAATAATAATAATAATGATAATAATAATAATAATAATAATAATAATAATAATAATAATAATAATAATAATATGGTATTTGTATAGCGCCTTCCCTTAAAAACCTTCAAGTTGAAGGCGCTTCAGAGAAGAGTAAAATAGTTCATAGACTTGAATGACATGGACAATTAAAGAATTACCAAATTTAGTCGTCAATCCATTCTTACCATTGAAAATAGTAAGTTGGTTGCCTTACAGTAAGAGCGGATACGGTATATTTACTCGTCAATAGGTGTAGTGGACACAAAATTATCATGAATAAACCCGGCAACTTCGAAAGTTAGGGAAAATGAAGTCTCTGTTTTCGTCACCATTTGATCAAGTCATAAAAGCTGGTATCATACAGTTTTAAGAAAAGATAGATCTAGATAAAATATCTTTTTCACCAAAAAGTTTTTCTTCATGGTTATAACAGTGACCTAGAACAACAAGCATGCAAGATGCACATCCTTTATAATTATGGTAATGAAAAAACAAAGCAACTAAAAATGGAAAAAAGTGGATTTGTACGGGTCTCTTTGGGGAATAGAAAAAAGCCACTGGACAGAGGAGCAGCTGCGCCTATGAGATGTGGGAAAACGAATTCATCACAACAGTTTGATCCCCCAAATCAATTTTCCTGGACACAAGAGTCAAATACAGAAAGAAGGATGAGACGAAAGTGAGAAAATAGGTCAGAGAAATCCAATGAGGCGCGGGATACCGGGGCATGTGGGGTAATCTTGATAGATGGCCTCTTAAATCTTTGGCAGGCTAATAACCAACAAATTCTTGAGGCAAAGACTGAAAAATCCTCACAGGCCTGTGAGGGAAACAAGGCCAGCGGTGTTCTCACCCATATTTTCATTACAATATCTGGGTGTGAGGTAAGCGTGCTTCGTCAGCGATCTAAAATTATTATCTGGATATCCGGACAACAGCAGATATTTCGAACTGTTTATTGGTTTGGTCCAGGTCTTAGATTTACATCTCTTGCAGCGTTGTAAGGTAACGAAGGGCTTCTTTGACCCTGCCTGTCAGGCCAAACCGGGCTTAGAGGGACGGATATCAGGAGGAAGAAGCATGCACTCGTCCCATCTTGAGAATCGAACTCAGGTATTCTGCATTGTAGGTAAAAAGGACGGTACTTCTTATCTACTGGATCTTCGGGGGATGGGAAGATTTCTTTCTCATTGTGAACTTTGACAAAAGAAATTGGTTGATGAACTCGTTGAAGTAAGTATTCTTAATTCGACAATCTCATCCCATAGGTCTAGAAAATACTCAAGATTTGGGAAAAAGATCCAAATTTTTAATATAACGCTTGACTACCGAGAATCTTTACACCTCTTTTTCACTCAGTCTCATTATTAATTGTACACTTATTTAAATACAAAATAACAAAACTTGAAATCTTGACCGGATAATCAAAATACTTAAATCTCAAATAAGCAAAGCTTTTATTAGGCTTAGTATGGTGAGGAGACGTCATAGACCGCCCGCATCTCTCTGAAGAAAGACATTGGCAATGAGAAGGAACCTCCCTAGATTGGCCCATGAATGTACCGAGTGACCCCGGAGTCAGGTCTAATGACTTGTGACGGCATGGGGAGGAATGAGATTCTTGTGGAGATGACCGGGCTTCAATTTGTTTTGGCATAACTCATAGATCAGCGTCTCGTGACATGTGTGTGTGTGTGTGTGTGCGCGTGTGTGCGCGTGTGTGTGCATAGGTGGGAATGAGTGCCTATGTCTTTGTGTTGGTGCGTGTGTGGGTTTTTTCTCTGGGGATGTGTATTGGTATCTTTGCGTGTCAAAATGTTTATGTGTATTAGTACATTTGTGTGTACGTATAGTGTTTTCGGCGACGTGTTCGCGTGACTTTGCGTCTTTGTGTCTGTGTCTGTATGTGTGTATGTGTATGTGTATGTGCATGTGTGTGTGTGTATGTGTGTGTGTGTGTGTGTGTGAGAGAGAGAGAGAGAGAGAGAGAGACAGACAGACAGACAGACAGACAGACAGACAGAGAGACAGGGCGTGAGTGAGTGAGATGGGAGAGATAGCGGGAGAGACATAAAGGGTCGCTTGCAGCACTTCAACTAAAGGGCATGAAACCAAATTTGAAGGCACCATGCGGGTCAGAGGGATTGTGGGTGGGATGGATGGTCGTTTGGGGGAGGGATATGGGAAAGTCAGAAGGATGGAGACGGCTAATGGCAGAGTGTGTGCGCGTGTTTGTACGAGAGAGAGAGAGAGAGAGAGAGAGAGAGCGAGAGAGAGAGAGGGAGAGAGAGAGAGAGAGAGAGGAAGGTCGGGTCAGCCGCATAGTTGAGGGGCGGCGAGGGGTGGGGGAGGGGGAGGAAGATCATGGTCGAGATAGATGGTCAGTGTGTGGGGTAGGGTAGGACAGAAGGATGTACGAGAGAGAGAGAAAGAGAGAGAAAGAGAGAGAAAGAAAGAAAGAAAGAAAGAGAGAGAGAGAGAGAGAGAGAGAAAGAGAGAGATATAACGCGCGTTTAAATTTGTATGAGAGTAAAAGACAGAATGAAAAATACAGGGATTTGCTGATGAGTAGCATAGTTGAGGGAGGAGGAGCGGGGGTGGGAGGGGGTGGTTGAGGAAGATCTTGTGGGCGGGGTAGGGGGAGGGGGAGGACAGCGGGAGATGAGTGCGGGTATCATCGCTGTCCCCACCAGGTCGTGCGAACGCAATACGAGTCAGAGGTCACGCAAGTGCACCCAAATTGTGCGGGTCATAATTAAGTGGATCAGTGACTTTAATTAACGCGAGCGTCTTTTAGAGGCGAGAAAGCTCTGGCTCCACTCGGGGGTTATTGGGTTACTGCAATGATGGCTCTTGCCGGGAAACTGGGAATTTATTATGGACAGGGCTGCCCTCGTCCCATACCTCAGACAGCCATGCCCGGCTGAAGATTATTTGTACGGTTTGGTTTGGATTTTGGTTTGGTTTTAAGCCCCTTGTAACACTGCACGGTTATCTAAGCCTGCTTGAGTGCTTAAGTAAAAACCAAAACAAGAAAAGCCTAAAAGAGCTGGGGCTGGTGCCTCAATAAAAAAACCCACTCCTTTCTACTACTACGGTTATCCTTAAGTTTAAAGACACTTTTTTTTCGACCCAGCCTGTCAGGGGCTCCCCGGGTTGGTCTCAGTACCTCAGGGGAGAGACGGGGATGATCGTACATGTGATTCGAGCTTCATCCTTCGGCTTGATAGTCGAAGATCCTAACCAACACACCACAGATGCCGGAATATTTTACCTGATTTTACTTAGCTGGATAAAAAGGGAAGGCTTGAGGTCCTTTATTGCTTGCATTAAAGGAGCTTTTACTTGTTCCATTCTCCTTGTTCCGAAGTTATTGTATAGTGTTTGATATTAGGCTTTTATCAAACACTATACAATAACTTCGGAAATATTCTACACTTTCTAAGGACGGGCGACTTCGATCCTGCCTGTCAGGGCCTACTCGGGCTGAGAGGAACATTGTCCCAGCCGAAAAACGGAGACCACGCTGGCCTCGAACTAACGTCCTCTGCGTGATAGGCGAAGCGCCTAACCATTATACCACAGCCCGGGTGCTCTAAATTAAGTTTGGTAATGCTGTTCGCCGTGTGCGCATGCCCGTCAAGTACTGTTGGTAATTTAAATCGCTTTACTCGGATAAAAACTTGAACAAAACATGACGATTTAGTATGATAATAGCGTACCGTATCTTGGACGCCTTTTCTTTACAAAGGGTTGAAAAAAACAAGGCTTAAGCATTTGCCTTATATGACAATGTATGTTTAAAAAAAATCATTCAAAATTCGATTAATCTGAGCACACTAAAAAGAAAGAAAATTCAAGCGCAATGAAACACTGTAAGCAGAAAGTAAACCATATTTGTCCAACACTTATCTGTATCTTTCTGCCCAACCGCCTCGAGCTCAAAATTGCTCTTAAGCGCCTTCCAAGAAAAAACGACTACACAATATTTGTATGACTAGTATGAAGTCATGCAAAGATCGCCAGATCCGTCTATGATTCAGTGAAATGGTTCAATGAATAATCACAGCGGAAGGAGAAAGAAATGATAATAAAAATAAATTAGCCTTTTGCTGGTTGCAGAGCGCAACAGTGCGCAATATTAGTCGTTATGATAATGGGTTTAGATAGGATGATAGGACCACTCCGTCACCGGCTAACGGGATTCTGTCTCCTCCTCCCTTCTCTTTCTCCCTCTACCACTCTAGCGCTCTATCCCTATCTTTCTCTTTCTATCTCTGTCTATCTCTCCCTCTCTCTCCTTCTGTCCCTCTCTCTCTATCTTTCACTCTCTCTATATCTCTCTGTCTCTCCTCCACTGTTTCTCCCCCTCTCTCCACCCCCCCCTATAGCTCTCTCTATCTCTATCTCAATCTTCTAATTATCTCTATCTCTCCTTCTCTCTCCTTCAGTCTCTCTCTCCTTCTCTCTCTCTATCTCTCCATCTCTCTCTATTTCTCTTCGTTTCTCCTTCACCTTCTCTACCCCTCTCTTTCCCCCTCTCTAGCTCTCTCTATCTCTCCTCCGCTCTCTATTGCCTCTCGATCCCTCTCCGCCTCCCCCCCCCCCCCCTTCCTCCCTCTGCATAAACAAGCTGACAGTTTACGACATTAAAACTGTGAGTAATAGTCGAGGTCACAGCTAGGGTCGGAGAGAGACTGCAAGAGTTCTAATGTTGGTAGTTGGTGCAATCGGGGTTAAATACTTTCCCCTTTCGCAGTGACCTCATCTGCATAATAGTGATTAATCGTGGCTAATTATTCCGTTACGCATACTCTTTGATCTTCTGTTCTTCCACCATACGCCCCCCCCCCCCTCACCCGCCCCTCTTCCCCTGAAACTCCACTATGTTTTTTTTTGTTTTTTTATCTCCCTCCCTAATTTTGCTAATTGTACTCTTCTTAGGTTTCACCCCTATACAACCTGTTATTAATGATGAACTTCCTTGATGCAGCCATCTGTTGGCCAATTATGGCACCCTGGTTCATTGTCCAATTCCCTCCAGGGGTGTCGAGGAAACTTTAGGCGGTCGTATTCTCTATCCTCGTCCGTCTTGCTGCCCCCCCCCCCCCCCTCCTCACACAAACACCACTCTGAACCTTTAACACCTCGTCTTTCTCAAATTTGTTCTAGAATAATAGTTTTGTTTCCATTGATTGCTATTTTTGTTATTTTCTTCTTTTTCGGGGAAAGGATAGAGGGGGGGGGGGGGGGGGGGGAGGGAGGGGGAAGGGGGTGTTAAACGTCGGGCTGGCAAC
>JAUKPP010286185.1:0-10414 GCA_032273245.1 Phyllaplysia taylori
TACTCTACTCTACTCTACTCTACTCTACTCTACTCTACTCTACTCTACTCTACTCTACTCTACTCTACTCTACTCTATTTTACTCTACACTTCTCTGTTCTACTCAACTCTATCCTACCCTATTTTCTTTCCCAATCTGGCGTTCATCTGAACTCGAGCCCTTCGGTCAAAGTTAAACACCAACAAAACAGAGCATCTTTTTTTTTCACTCACTCCTTTGCCAGTTTTTGTTTAATATTAGTTTCTTAATTTCTCTCAACTCTATCACGATCCTTACAAGCTATGCTGTTGCTTCGCTTGTTCTTGAATTGTTTTGGTTGTTGTTGTTTTTCTTCTATTTCCTTGATGCAATTCCACACTCATCTCTCTTCTTCTGGCTTCCAGAAAAACTTGATCTTTTGTACTCATTTTATCACTAGGAAAGGATTAGAGCATTTATTCTTTGTGGTGCACAATTCATCAGATACTTGTGCTTAAACTGTTTAGGTCCTTCTGCTTTATATTACAATCTCATGATGATGCCTGAACAGGTTTCTAGACATGAACAAATACCAAGTATAGCGTAATGGTAAAAATTCAGGAAGAAAGACACTTTTTTTTTTTATAATTTTTTTAGCTGAGAACTTTTCTGAAAATATACAATCATACTATTCATAGGAGCTATGCCGGCTCATTTTGTAATTCCTCGTGAAGATTAATTCCAAGCCCTTACAGTGATACAAACAATTTATTTTATTTCAGTAGACTGACAGAAAGATTCTTTCAGATCAAATCCAGGGCGGTCTATTGTTGAGATAGCTTCAAACATTTTAATAAGTGTAATTGCATGTGGCTAAATCTTCTGATTTTTTGTTTTCTCAGTGGGCTTCCGGCGAGATGACTCCTCAATCGACAGTCTAGTAGACCGGGAATACTTCCCCAACGAGACGGAGTCCAGCCCTAAGGCAACCAAGTCTCACTTGTCCCCCTCCAACCTGAGTCGAGACTCTGGGCTGACGCTGAGCGACACACAACTCTACGACGAGGACGTCTGTCACCACGACATGTCGGCCAAGAACTACCAGCGCAGCGCCTCCACTTTCGAGGGCCAGGAGATGGAATTGCATGAAGGTGGCTTCTACAGCCGCAGTATGGACATGAGGCATGACCGCAGGTTGAACCCTGTCCCTCCACCGAGGAAACGCGCCAGTAAAAAGCCCCAGGATGCGGGCAGCATCTACGAACATGACCATCATGGCTACCCTGTAGTAGGCTCACATCATCACCGGCCTCACCCGTTCAAACACAGCATATCCACCACACAGTTGGACATTGCGCAACAGAGGAAAGGTAGTGATCTGCGACCTATGCTGACGCATCCTCCTTTTGGCAAGAGAATCTCGTCAGACTCCATAGGGGAGGAGGAGGAGACTCAGTACCCATCTAATCCTATTGACTTTACCCGTATTCGTAAGGCGGCGGATATTGGCACTCTGGTGAAATCAGACAGTGGTGCTCATCTTTTCCTAGGAGATGAAATGTTGCCCACAAAGTACAACCTAGGTCCCGCCACTGGTAAAGTGCAACAAAGTGGCAGAGAGCGCTTTACAAGGCAGTCGTCAGTGACAGACAGCACACCTCCGGTGTCACCGCAGTCCCGATACTCACAGAGTTCTCGAGACAGCGTTCTGTCCGACTCCACCTACAGCATGTCACGTGACGGCTCGGTCCACTCAGCTCCTCACACGCCAGACGAACCGCCCGAGAAATCCTTGTCGTGGATCAGAGAGCACGAACCGCCATACAAACAGTGGGACGGCCGTCTCGCTCACAGCATGAATGTCGAGACTTCCATCCCCATCAGCAAGTCCACCTCTGATTTACTCGCAGGAAACTATGGCGAAACTGAAGACCCTCGCGAACAGTTTGGCTCTGGCGTGTCGAATAAACGTCTTGGCCTGTACAAACCGTCTTCTCCAAAACTGTGGTCTGGCAAATCCCACGAGGCTGAGGAAATCGAAATAAATCGACGCCCTCACTTCAGCCTACTCCAGTTGGAAGATCTGTCATCCGAGCAGACATCGCGCCGACAATCCAGCCCCGCCTACACCCGTCACGACATGGCGCAGCACCTGGTCAAAGGCTCTCCGCCACCCAACGTAATACTCAAAAGTCTTCAGCCCTCTTCAGGGAGGAGAGAGTCTGTCCCGATGAAGGCTAGCTACAATAAAGAAATTGTTGCTCAGGTCCGACGTTCCAGCGCTGACTTTATGGAACAGCCATCGTTTGATGCTGCGAGGAGCATGGGTTCCATCAAGCCTGAGGAATACTTCAGTGTGACGCCCAAAGCAATCATGATTGCATCTCCCGAGGACAGCCTCTCAACCCCCAAAGACAAAGACAAACAATTGTCAGACTCAAAACGCCCTGACAAACCGCCGAACTACCAACAAGCTTTACAACGTAACTTTATGATCAAACATAGCATTCCTGTCGATATTACCACAGACGAAACCGAAAAACAGAAGGAAGTGAGCGCGAGGGCGAAAGCCTTGTACGAGCAGTCAGTGCAAAGATATAATGAACAGCGGACAGGGAAGTCTGCAGACGGCCATGGTTCCCCTCCAGGTCAAGGCGGGAAACCAAAAGCTGGTGGAGCATCTCACTCCGCTTCATATGTAGACAATGAGTCAAAATCAAAACCAGCCTCTGTGATAGAGCAAAGTGCCAGTGGTGAGGGTAGTCCCCTCGCGAACAGTGCTTTGTCAGGTGAACAAAGAGCAAACTTTTCAAGTTTAGAGGACTCTTCCGCGTTTCTTGACATGGGTTCTATTTCTTACTCTCTCCAGGAGTATGCTGTAAGTAGGAGAAATGCTCTTGCAAAAGAAGAGATCACCCCAGACAGCAGTTTCTACACCGAGCCCAGCATATCTCGCACCAGCAGTAAGTTGTCAGATACTGGCTCGTCCAGCGGCAGCTCCATCACAGTGTCCACTTTGGGTGGACACTCGGACTCCTTCAGTCGTCGCTCGGACATCAGTAACGTCAGCAATGTGACAGTGTCATCTGCCACCAGCAGTGACAGCAGTTCTGACACCCACTCGGTCAAGTCCCAGCGCCGGTCGGGCTCGGATATTGACCACCGCAATATGGCCTACAGTCGTCACTTCCGTCCTGTGGAACCAGAGAAGAGCAGTCCTTCCGGTGGCCAGACGACGTCAAACAGGAGGCTCAGCAGTGCTAATGATGAGGAAGACATTTACGTTACATTACAGAATAAAAACCCTAAACTAGTGTACTTAGAATCAATGAGGATGTATGAAGAAGATGATCCAGTACTGCCTTCATCTTCAGCTTCCCTCACATCATCCCAACCATCACAAGAGCTCTCTCCCAAGCTCTCCCCTCACTCCAATCCTCCGTCTCTCCCGGCATTCACAGCTTATCCAAACGCTCAGACCTCACTCTCGCTCTCATCCCCCTCATCTTCCCAACATGCGAGCACATCCCCAGCTGTACATAGCGTCTCTGTCAAGACAACTTTAGAAGTGCCTAGCTCTGCCTTACAGAGAAGCAGAAGCGATTCAGCTGAGCACATCAACAAGCTTGGTGCCTATAGTCCACGCTCACACATGAGCAAACAGCCAATGATGGCATCCAAGGGCAGGGGAGGTTCACTGGAGGAAAGCCACCCTGTGAGTGGGAGAGGCGAGGGTGGAATTTCCAAGGTGAGGAAATCTTTCGAGAAAAAATCCACTCCTTCAGATGTTTCTAAGCTTAGACACAATTTTCTGAAGGCTCGATCCTATTTCTATCATCCTGAAGATGACAAATTAACCTCGACTAGCACGTCGCACCGACCATCAGCTTCTGCCTCCTACACACCCTTATTGTCGTCCTCATTATCAGCATCTGCTTCCTGTTTACCCGGTAATACAGCTATCAAAGTGAGAAAATCTTCTATAGACTATAGCGAGAATGTTCCTTCTCATGAGGATAAATCCGTAGATTCAGGGTACAGTCTCTCTCCTAGGTCTAGAGCAAACACCTCCACCAGTGGGGCTACTCAGGACAAACACGCGGACAGAAAAAACACAAACCCTCCCGCTCCATCTGTGAGTCAAAGTAAAAAAGAATTCCCTTGGAGTGTAAAAGACTTGAAATCTATCTACGACAAAGACAAAAGCTCTGCAAGTAAGGGGGCGACCAGTATCCAGTCAACATCTACCTCATCATCATCCGCCTCATCCCAACAGCAACAGCATCGAAGCCCCCCACCCTATCAAGACCCGCCCCCATTTCGACGACTCCAGGACAACAGCCGACTGAGTACATCCAGCACTAGCAGTGCAGGCAGCGACCAGGCACAGAGTGGGCGGAAGTTGTCCTCCACATCCGGCGGTGCCAACACGTCACACAGACTCGGGCCTCAGGCTAACGGACATGATAGCAGCAGCAACTGGAGCTCGTCAGAAGATGGCTACAGCTCATCTCTAGACAGGCGATCCATCAAATCTTCTGGTTCCAACCAGGACGCTGAAGCCATATCTGACTACTCTAACATTACTTATGTGTGAAGAAACGAATGTTTATTGTACCGGTTCATGTATGGAAGATTAGTATGTTCAGTGTTGAAGTATTGTGTGAATTGACGTGCCAATGTCATGAGAGATCTGCAATAATGTGATGCCTAAAACAATGATGATGGCTACATGTTAGTGCCAAGGATTATTTTGAACAAATTGGAATACAATACTCTTTGTTGATTTCACACAACGAAAAATTTCACAGAGATACACTGTACTGTATGAACTATTTCAGTTAGAGGAACTCTGAGTCCAGAGTTTATGGTACACACAATTATTTTCCTTTCAAAGCAATCAATGAGGAAAAGCAAAGACGGCAGTTTTCGGACATTTAGTATAATGCTATTCTATCCTCCTCTGATTCAGAGATGCATACATTATTTCACGGCAAAGTTTGAGCCTTCAAAATGCACAGATGTGGTGATTCCTTAACTAATATAAAAGAAAAAAGATTCCAGATAACACTTAAAAAGATGGTGGTAAGATTTCTCATCTTAAAAACAAGTTGATACATTTTTCTTAACAATAAGTCACCAAAAGCATGGAAGCAGTTTTTCCAAGGTTCATACTTGTATATTTGGTAACAACCCTGACATTTTTAATTCCTTCCACCCCGTAGGCATGATATAGAATACTTACGTATTTTCAACAAAGTTTTTTGTTTAAGGCCTCAAATTGTGTGTCCATCTTTTGGAAGGAAAATTGTGTGTACCAGAATCTGTAAAGGATGTGGTAAATCTTAAGAATGTGGTAACAAAATACTGCATGCTTAAAGATACAGTGGGGCATCGGTGGCTGAGTGGTAGTGTTCTTGCCTACAGATGAGGGGGTCCTGGGTTCAAATTCGGGTAGATTCACCAGGATTTTTTCCAGAGTTTTCATGGCCCCTACCCCAGTCCTCGGAGATGGACGTAAAATTCGGAGGTCCCACCTCGTAAATGACCTTACAGTGTTGCATGGGGAGTTAAACTAAAACCAATTCAAAAGATACAGAACATTTGAAAACTGCAATATGTACATTGTAGATGTTTCACAATGATTGTGCAAATATATCTTCTTAATAACACGTTTCTATTTAAATGACAAATGAAATATTTTGTAAAATTTGTTTTTCGAATCAATTCTTGGTGGCAATAGTTCTTGAATAACAAAACTCAGTTACATTTGTAATGAGCGTAACATACTTTTGCCTGAGAGGAATACCTCTGGCTATCTAAAAAAAAATAGCTGACTCTCTGCTTGCATATTAAATCTTGTATCTGCTTTGGGTAATACACAATCTACTCCTTGTTCTGTGTGCTAACTCAAATCAATCTAGAGTGGTGTCATTCTCATCCAGGGGGTATATATGACACAGCAGGAAATCACGAGCAACGATATTACTTCAATTCATGCAGAAGAAAATACATGTATAATTGTTTGTACGGAAGGAAAATTGTATCTATATTAAAATTGTGAAGAAGTGTTTCATGTATGTTCCATATTTCATAAAACCGTATCGAAAAAATGAAATATTCATTGTACTTAAATAAAACCTTTGCCAAAAGGATTTGTCATTGGTATTCAAATGATAGCTTAGCTTTGTATGATAGCGTTTCCATCCCTCCGACAATTTATTTGTGTATTATTGTGGATACACTTAGCATTTCTTCTACTGTAAATCTTTTTCACCGTTTCTTGTATTTTTATATGTTTGTAAATCTGAGTAATTTATGAATAAGCGCCATAGAATCAAATTAAGATAGAAGCTTTAAGAATGAATGGTTTTCCACACATTTTCATTCATGTTTCACATTTGGACGACTGACTACAGGCTGGGACCTGCATGAGCAGAATGACAAAACAAAAAGCATTTTCATTAAATAAACAGTGCACGTGGCATGAATGAAAGGACGAGAGTGATTCTTGAAACTTGAATTCCTCAATTCTAAGTATATTGAATGCATTCACCATGCTAGAATATTTGTGCCAAAGTTAAAATTTAAATTGTGTAACATTTGTGTTATTCTTAAACTGACTTCTCAGATAATTAAAAAGAATTATATCTTTCTAAAGAAGCCATTTGGTTTGCCTAGTTATCTCACTAATATCTCACTATATTATATTTTCTAACAAGTTAGGCTAATGCTTAGGTATTAAGAGATATTTGCCAGAATTCCTGTACAGCTGTTACTTAAAGACTCATACTGTAGTCATTTAATTTTGAAAGATGCTTAAAGTATCTAAAACAGCATTACATTATATTCTATAAGATAATTATTTGAAAAGTGTAAGCATTGTGACACTGTCCTTAGCTTATCTCCTGTTTCAAACTAGATTTTATGAATTATTTTTTTTCAAATGTGTTATGCACAGTAGAATCCGTTTAATACTGCAGTATCATTATATTCATCAAGAGTAAATACTTCTTTTTTCATGTGCCTTTTTGTGCACTAATATGCACTTGAGAGTTAACCAACGCTGTGTTGTAATGGTTAGGCTCTTCGCCTTGCATGCGGAAGACCCCAGTTCAATCCCCGAGAGGGGACGATCTGGGTATTTTTTTCTGCTGGGATTTTTTTCCCTCTCAGCCCGGGTTGGCCCTGACAGGCAGGGTCGAAGTAGTCTGTCTCTTAAATGACCTTACAGTGTTGCAGGGGACGTAAAACTGGTAACCAAACCAAACTTGAGAGTTGTCCAGAGCTACTACCCTCTTCCTTTGAAGTGAGAGAAATGTAAACTTAAAAAGTTAAATGCAAGACCCATAGAATTATCTTTACATTAACTCAAGCAATCCTGACAGGGACCACCAGTTAGAAGATTCTTTTTTTTTATATATGACTTCTGATCACTTCTGTGAGGAAACAATGAGGTATAATTTAGATTCTACTGTGCACTTTCACACACGAACTTCTTGTTCAATCATATTGTGCAAATACACTTGAACAGGAAGAGGAAGAAGATTTATGAAACTGAGAAAAGAAAAAGAAAACAATTGATGATAGCATTTTTGGGGAGAAATGCCTGTGCCTTTTCAGAAACAGCTTGGGTTTTTTTTTACACAAAAAGTTATTCCAACTTACGTACACACTATTCAATGTCTAATATAATGGGATATATAGCTGCAAAGCGTGAAGCACAAGTACTTCTGTACGTAATATCAATGACATGGGCTGCTACAATTACAATCATTTCTTTTCTACTTATTATATTTCCAGTTAGGGCAAAGTATAGAAATACCTCAAGCAGTCAACTGGCTGAAAGTATTATTTTATACTGTAATCTGTAAAATATCCACTGTATGTTATGCACATAGAAACCTCGCCTTCAATGTATCATGAAGAGAGAAGAGTTGTTTTGTAAAGAAAAAGACTATGAATGAATGTCACATTACACTGAGGGTAAACTGTTCAGCTGTTATCCTGTTCTTGTTAATGCTGTTGCTGAAGTCTTGATAATTGCAACAACTGCTTTCCAACTTTACATCAGTAACACTGAAGCAATGTGTATTATCATGTTTTTTGTATGTGTACATAAGCATGTTATACAACTCCAAGGTATAAAAAAGTATAAATAAATCAATAAAAACCACTGTTTTACATTGGGAATTTTCCAATGCCATTTTAATAAATGCTCCTGTAATACTCAATTTGACTTCAAGTGTTCTTTATTTACCCTTCCCCTTAACTAGAGCTTTGCCTTATTTTTATCTCAGTGTAGAATTTTTAAAATGAAAAGTTATTCTTTAAAAAATTAAGATTAACAATCCACTGTATTATATTACCAATATCTTTGCATTGTATTGAAAAGATGTTCATTACTTTGCTGCCACAATTTAGGTGGAAAAAAGTATGACTTTGCAACACCACATTCGAAAAACGTGGAAAGTTGATTTTATTCATAGTGAAAAATGGGAAACTGCTTTGTAGGTTATTCTGTCTTCGTTGACTGCAACACCAGGCTAAGACAGCCAAAGAAGCAAGTGCCTATTATAAATTCAAAATAACTTTTTTTTTTTCTAACTGACTGCAACACCAGAAAGATTTTGATATGTTGACTTTAATGTATGAATCTATGTGTCAAGGCGAGATGAAATCAGGCACTCATCAATCTTTGGGCATATGGAGTTCTTGGTATCAGCATCATGTTAGACTAAGTATGTACATTTCTCCAACAATTGGTGAAGAAATTATTGATCTATCTTATAAATCGAGATACATCTGCGATTGAATAATCCTAAATTCGTCTGCTGTCAGAAAAAGACAAATTGTCTGGTAAGATTTAATGACTCTCATCCTCTTCTTTATTATTTTCTTTTTCAATGTCACAAAACATTCTCTGTAAAAATTGCTCCACACTCTGAAACTGCTGATTTTGTTTCCCCTTGCTTTGACAAGCGTCAGATTTCATGGTGTCAGAACACATAAAGACAGATCCATTCAGAAATAGTAGTGAGAATATATTGTCATACTAGGTGATGGGATGTTTTAGTTTGGTTTTGTTACCAGTTTTACGTCCTGTGCAACACTGTAAGGTCATTTAAGAGACGGGCTACTTCGACCCTGCGTTCAGGGCCAACCCGGGCTGAGAAGGAAAAAATCCCAGCAAAAAAAAAACAAGATCATCCGCGATTGGGGATCGAACCAGGGTCTTCTGCATGCAAGGTGAAGAGCCTAACCATTACACCACAGCTGGTGTCTTGACAATAGAATTGATACATGAGTTGATTAATACATCAATTGTGGCGTCGGTGGTCTAGTGGTTAGGCTGTCGGACTCGTGATCGGAAGGTTGCAGGTTCGAATCCCAGCTCGGGCACGACGTTGTGTCCTTGGAAAAGGCATTTTACAGAAATTTTCCTCACTTCACCCAGGTGTAAATGGGTACCCAGCTATAAGTAGCGGACGATCTTGTCCGTATGTTAGTGCTATAGCGTCTGTAAAATGGCAGCTTGCACTGTATGCTTCCCAGGAAGTTGAGGCTTCTGAATGACTTGGTCTGCTGGGGTAATAATTGATTGTAAAGCGCATAGAGCCTGCTTTCAAGCGGGGATAAGCGCTACATAAATGCAGTCATTATTATTATTATTATTATGAGGGCACTGTCCTGATGGATTAGCAAGCCTGAATGGTAGGCAATACTCCATAGCGTGTAAATTAAATACAAATACATGATTATTTGGGGGTTCCAAACTTTTCCTATCCAATTTTGTGAAATAATGTGAGTACAACCAACTACGGACTGCAGCATCCAGGGTTATGAAGCTTACACTGGGATGGTACATATTATGAGAGCTGGTTGCTCATTTTTTGTTTGTTTTTGGCTGAACATCTCTTGCAACACAGTAATGTCATTTAAGAGATGGGCTACTTTGACCCTGCCTGTTGGGGCTAACCAGGGCTGAGACTGAGAGGGACACTGTCCCAGCAAAAAACAGAGATATTCTCAATCAAATAAATTGCCCCACATGGGCCTAGACCTAGAACTGAAATCCTCTGAGTGGAAGGCGAAGAGCCTAACCATTACACTTCAGTCTCCGGTCTGGTTTTTAAGACACTCATGTCTACAGCAGAAGATCATGACAGCCTGCTATGAGTTTGGTTTTAGTTTAACACTATGAGGTCATCTAAGAGGCAGGATCTCCAAATTTACGATAAGATTTCTGATAAGAGAGAGATTGGAGCAATGAAGACTCCAAGTGGACCTGACAAGATTCAAACCCCGGACCTCCAATTTCGCATGTGGGTGCATAACTGCTTGGACACAGACACACCTTGTGAGTTCGAGCTGCTGCAAGTTTGGTTACCAGTTTTACGTCCCCTGCAACACTGTAAGGTCATTTAAGAGACGGGTTACTTCGACCCTGCCTGT
>JAUKPP010286207.1:0-10413 GCA_032273245.1 Phyllaplysia taylori
CGCATGGCGGTGGGAAAAATGTAAGGAGGAGGGATTGTTTATTTACTTTAAAAAGAAAAAAATGGAATAGACATAAATTTTACATTGACTCTTTATGGGTTTTTTTAAGTTGCGGGTAGGGTGGGTGGTCTGGAAAATCTTCGAAGTGGTATGGAAAAAGCATGGAAAAGGTATTGAAAATGACTTTCCAGAATGTGTATGCACCCTGGGTTTATTATAGAGGACATAAATAAGAGAGGAGATTATATTACCGACGCTATGGTGCAATGGTTAGGCTCTTCACCTGTCATGTGGGAGACCTGAGTTTGATCCCGAGCGCAGATGATCTTTTGGTTGTTTTTTTTCTGCTGGAAATTTTTTCCCTCCAGCTCGGGTTGGCTCTGACAGGCAGGGCCGAAGTAGCTTGACTCTTAAATAACCTTGCAGTGTTGCAGGGGAGGTAAAACTGGTAACCAAACCAAAGACGATAATCTTTACCTAAGTAGTACTTTCAATTTTTTAAATGACTGAAATGTATTCTGACCTGTAGGTGTATGTCTTTCCTGTTTCTTATACACGTGAAACTTCACAGTAAAAGGGTATTCTGTTTTCAATTATATTGTTTAGAGTATCAACTTCAGAGATGGACTGAAATTGTAGGTGTAAATAGTGTTTCAGCAGAAACTTACAGGGTTTGAACAAGAATAAAAATTTGTCAATTGAAAAGATTTTGTTCAAGGGAAGAAAAGGTCGTAGCCATTTTTTATTTGCAGTTCAATTTGGCAACATCTCCCTTCTACTCACAGGAATTGGCACATTGTCATCCGCTCCCGTAGCCGGCAAGCAGAAGACTCTGCCTCAGCAGCTCAAGCAACAGCAACAGCAGCAGCAGCGAATGCCAGTAGTGGCTGCCAATGTTGTGAGCACAACGCCACCCACTCTGCCCATGATGGCTCCTATTCTTATTGCGCCACAGCCTGCACGACAGACTTTGCCTGCTGCAACACTTACAAACCTGACCACAGCGCAAATGAAGGTGACCACCAACTTGACCAATTTGCCCACCCCAGTGGCATCTGTCACATCACCTGGTCTGCGGCCGGCACAACAGACAATACTGGTGCAGCCAGCACAGACAAATCCTAATCCACCTCAGATGATGACGGTGACCCCAACCCTGGCTCCAGCCGCACCACAAGCACAGACACAGCCTGCAAATGCAAAGAAAGGGCTCTCATTGACAGTAAGTCTTCTTTTCTTTTGATTGTTTTCAGAGGTACAGAATGCTCTTGTGCAACCTGTTCAGTAAATAGGCCATTAAGAAACTATGAAAGGACAATAGCATTTTGAAATTAATAGTTTTTTCAGATAAATTTATTTACAGTAGTTTCCACCCAAATGCACACCATCAAAAAGCAACACTCTGTTCAAACACACACTTTAGACAGATGAAGGTCATTATTGATCACGTTCATCTAAAGGCAAGCTCCGCTCCATGGAAGTGTACGCTTGCGAGTTCTCCTGGATGCTATGTTTTGAGGCAGAAACTGCTGTATTGGTTTTTCTTAATTACTTCCCTTTCGACATGTTCTTGTTGTCTCGAAACTGCTTTCTTTCTTTTTCCAATTTTCTAGTTTGTCAGGTCCAAAATCTGAGATGTCTGCACAGTTCATAAAGTGATGTAGATGTCACATTTTCATTTTACTTTAGCATATATAGAAGCTTGAATAAAGCTGTTGTGAAGTGAGGACGGGGCTGTCTGAAAAATTATCAGCCCGAGAACTGTGAAAGGAAGAAAGGTTGTTTCGGTGACTCCTTGTACTCTGTCTATTCTTCATAATTTGTTTAATATATCTTTGAACAATGATCATCCTGTCTCATATTTCCACTGCTTTTTTTTTCTTTTCTTTTCTTTTCTTTTCTTTTCTTTTCTTTTTCTATTTTTTTGTTTGTTTAGCAATGTAGTGCAAATTTATGGCATTTGATTGACTGTTGATTGTTTCCTTATTTACTCCTTTCAAATTATAGAAAGACCAAATGACTGAAGCTCAAGAAATGTTCAAAGCATCCAACAAAGTGTCAAGACCAGAAAAGGCTCTCATCCTGGGCTTCATGGCTGGCTCAAGAGGTATGGTCTTACAAATGAATGCAGTTTTAGATTTTCCTCTGCCCCATTTTAGATTTTCCACATATAATAATTATATGGCATAGAGCCTGCTTTTTTTTTTATTTTTATATATTCATTGGGTTGAATTGTGAAAGTGGAATGAGAGGAACAAAGCTTGGTATTGGGTTGTGAAAAAATTGTGATGAAACTCACACAAAGATTTTTAAGATTTTGTTTCTGTTATCTGCTTCATGTTCAGAGTAGCTTTTTTTTTTTTCAACCATTGGTGGCCTTTTTTATATCTTCTATAGGATGATAGGGAGCATGCTAGATTATGCGCCAGGGCAGAGTAAAAGAGAAAGCAGCTATTGCAGAGGGAAAGAGACAATTAGAGAATGGGATTGAAAGGGAATCAGAGAGATCCTATCAAATAGTCAGAAGAAGGGAAAGAACAAAATGAGGAGTATAAGAGGAGAATGGTAGCTTTGACATGAAAGACAAACTTACACCTTGAAAATCATAATGATGGACCACTAGTCTATGATATCTGCATATTACTGAACCACCCTAAATTTTTTCTTCATTTTTTTTTTGGGGGGGGGGAGTATTTTTCTACACACTTGTAGGGAGGGAATGTGTAAAAAAAACCTTCTTTTTTCCTAAGCTTTTGAAAGATGCAAGGGCTCCAACAACATAGAATATAATCTAGTGTCTGTGGTGAGATGGTTAGGCTCTTTGCCTATGATGCAGAGGACAGGAGTTCGGGGCCCATGTGGGGCTGTGTTTAATTGAGTATCTTCATGCTAGCTGGGATATATTGACCATCGCAGCTCTAATTGGCCCTGACAGGCAAGGTTAAATCAAAGAAGCCTGCCTCTTAAATGACTTTTCAGTGTTGCAAAGGTTGTAAAATAAAATGCCACTAGCAACCACCACTAGAACTAGAACTATGCTTAATATTGTAAAGTGCAAAGAGAAGAATATGGCTGTATGTTAATACATGTATAACATGCATATTTTTGTGGTTATTATTTTGTGATATATTTCAGAGAACCCATGCCCAACACAGGGTTCCATCCTGAACATTAAGCTGAGTGAGAGGGAGGAGCTTATCCAGATGCCTGATGGGACACAAAAGAAAAAGATAGAGGACACATATTTCCAGATGAACTATGCAACTGGAGAGTGGAAACGATTTTTCAAGTACAGAGAAGTTGCTGTGTCATGACCAAGAACGTGACACATTTTTATCTCTTTTTTTTTCAGTTGTGTGCTTGTGAGGCAAATGATGCACATGTGAATGGGTAAATGAAAGTCTGCATGGCCCAAGCCTTAATGATAAAAAAGTTTTGAGGAAAGCAATATTAGAAAAAAGAAAGAGTGTGGTAACTGAGGGAAGAAAGAAAGGCTTGGTGTTTGAATGGTGAAATATGTATGTTGGCTGACCATAGTTTTGTACATACAATGTATATTTTTTAAAGATGTTTTTCAGTGAGCAGCAAATGACCTCAGATATGATTTAGCCTCTGGCTTTATTACGTGAATGTTAAATTTATTTTAGTTTTGTTCTGATAACTGCTTGACAGTATTCTTGATAGAAAGCTATGGGAAATGCTGGAACGGTTTTGGACACAGCTGAAAACATAAGCGGATAGTGAATTTGCCATTTATCTAAGATGGATTATTATGTTTCCTTTTCTTTTAAAATTTTCTACTGATTTCTGTGGTGAAATGATCAGGCTCTTTGCAAAACATGCAGACAATGCGACTCCAAGTTCCACATAGGGTAGTTGTTTCATCAAGTATCTCTGCCTTTCTGCTGTGATGTTCATAAAGTGTTCCTTTCTTCCTTGGTCAGCACTGACAGGTAGGGTTGAAGCTGCCAGTCTCTTTACATTTTGTAAAGACTCAGCCCATTTGTACTGGGCCCGAATTATCCCTTTCATTCACTGGGAGCATTGTTGCACCATGCCTAAAGAGCCTGATCATATCTCTGTTGGCCACACATGACCAATGGGATTCCTTAGCTTTCTGGCTTTCTGTGAAATAAATTGTTATTTCTGACCTTACAATGCTAGAGAAGGGTATAAAACTAAAAATCAGCATTGATAGTTTCCTCACCTTAGAACTGCTTTATTTCACCTGTGTAACCTGTGTATAAAGTGATTTTTGGCTGAAGAGTAAGGACCCTGATAAGTCTTGTTGTCTTTTGTAAGAGAATATTTCAGGCACTAGCTAAAAACTGTAAAAGGGTTAGGAAGTAAAAAAGGGCAGATATTTGGTGTAATGAAATTTTTAAGTGATATGGGATACTAAGCTTTCCTCACATCTTAGTGCAATAGAATTTAGCAGTGATGGTGGGTGAGAGAAGAATAGAGATTTAAAAGAAGTGTCAGTTTGTCTATCCATTATCAGCAAAGAAATGCTTCTATTTGTGTTAATACTCTGATATTGGGCTCTCAACTTTATATTGTATCTTTAATTTTAGCTCAACTTGTAAGTTTTGTTATACCATTCCCTTACCTCTATGTTGTCTGTATATATATGTTCACATGTGGTTGTTTATGACAGAGCAGATATGTTGACTGGCCCTGTAGTGTAATGGTTAAGCTCTTTGCCTGTCATGCGGAAGACCCGAGTTTGATCCTATGCGAGGACGATCTGAATTTTTTTCTGCCCGGGATGGCCCTGACAGGCAGGGTTGAAGTAGCTTATGTCTTAAATGACCTTGCAGTGTTGCAGGGTATGTAAAACTGGTAACCGAACTGTGTTGAAAAGGATACTGAAATTTTTTCAGGAGAAAAAATTCCCTCTCCTGACCAGGGGAAAATTGTATAATTTTACCCCCAATACAATCCTAAAAGTAGTATTTTATGTTTGTGCTTAGCCTTCATGTCGCTGTATGACAAGTTGTTGCACTTAGGTTTGAATATGTCAGCTGATTTATGGAACTTGCTCCTTTGACCTGATGTACTACCCCTGTAAATCTAGCAACCACATGCATTGTTGTTGTGAAAAATGAACAATATTTTTTATTGGAAATGTATGAATATGATTACTTCAGGGGAAGAAATGCATAGTACAACAGACATGGCTCAAAATTAGATTTTTTTTCCTTTTTAGATGAAGCTTTTTTCACTGTAGGCAGTCAATTTTGAAGGCTTTTGAATGTTAGTTTCATTCACCTCTGTGTTGCTTATACTGAGGCCGATTAATTTTTTTTTTGTTTGGTCATGTTAACAATGTAAAGTTGTTTTCTTTGAAAATGTGAACACCTTTGAGATTTCATGAGTAAGTGAAGTTGTACAAATGTCCTATATGAATGAATGGGTTCTGTCTGTGTGCATGCATGCATGTGTGCTAATTTGTGTGTGTGCATGTGCTTGTGTGTATGTATGAGTATATATATATGTGTGTCTGAGTGCCCCTGTGTATTTGATTCTCAAGCTGGACTTCATTGTTGTCATGATTTTTGTCATTGACAGTGCTATCCTATTCACCTAGTTAATTCATACGTAAGTGAAACAAATTTTCTTTTACATCTGATAGTCATATATTGTTTTACCAACATACACGGTCATCACGTCCATTTAAACGGTTAGTGCAGTCTTTTTTTCTGTAGTTGTTGTAATGATTTGTCAAATCATAGCAATCATGTGTTTTCTGTGTGTTCTGATTTCTGCAATGAGTTCTTGCTGTTGCTAATGTGGCACACGTTGTGTACACTGCCACTAATATGAGAGCACCAACGTATCCCACAGCTTATTGCTGGCACTGTTAAAAAGGGGCCAACCCAAGTGAACAAATTATTTTTGGGTAGGGGAAATGTGTTCAATTTATTGTTTCAATTTGGGCACTGCACATCATTGTAAATTTGTCCATTTATTGCCTTTACAGTAAACTTTGTTAACATACACGTTTCATGAAATACATGATCTTGAAACATGAAGTCATACAAACAAAATAACAAACTTAAAAGCTAAGTATGAAACAATTTTGTGGTTTAGCCCTCTTTATAATGTGCCTATGTTATATGTCTACCATGATTAGGACCATGCCTCGTAGTAAAATGGGTCTCAATTCCTGTTGAATAATTCATGGGTCATTTTGCATAATGTGCAAGTAGATAAATTCCTACTGACAAATGAGGAGAAAAGTCATCAAGTGGTCTTTACAAGTCTCAATGACTCTTTTATCACTTTCATTTCTCTTTGAAGCAACCTTTCAGGAAAAGGAAAATTCAGAACAGGAAAAATGAGAAAAAAATGTTGGTTTACAATGTAATACAATTTTTGTTTCTTCTTTTCTTGAGAGGTTCATTGTTCATGTCCAGTCTTTTAAAAATGTTTTGTGTTCACTATCCCTCTGTGATGCTCAGCAGGCAGTACAGTATCCTGATTATAATGAGTTCAGTAGTTCCACTCTTATTCTTGTGAATCGTTGAGTTTGGTGTTATTTTAGTTTCATGATGGTATGAAAGGAGGAAGAGTCAATGATAGTCTATCTATTTGTCTGTTTTCATGTGGATGTATTTTGTATACTGCTAAGATTAACCTGTACTGTGGTCACTGGCACATTGGCTTGATGTTTCATGCAAAATGTTTACTATTGAAACCTTGCCTCTCTATCACACATACGCAAACTCAAGAAAACACAAAAATGCAGGCGTGCACCCCTGCATACATAAAGACATTAAGTGCAATTTTGCATTGCTATATTTTGTGTGCAAACTGTCTTGTTTTATGTTGGTTTGTGAGGTAACCTATTTGCAGCTTTTGAATGTTCGTGTTGAAGTGAGTATATAATTGTGTTTTTTGGTAGTTGGGAGTGAGAGTTAGAGTAGTGTGCATGCATTTGCTGATTGAAAATGTCTGTGTGTGTAAGTGTATGTGTTTGCCCTTTTTCATCCTACTTCATGACTCATATATCCATTGTTCTCATACTTTTATCTGCATCCCAACTCAAATTATTAAGTTCCTGATGATTCTCTGTTCTTTTGTTTCCACTTGCCAATATGAAATAAAGGGACACCTGCCCAATCATTCATACACACAAAGAGACGTCAGAGTCATCAAGCCATGGAGAAATGTAATGGTCATAAGTGCTCATTTACAACATACAGGTCATAGTAAATAAATTGTTGAATAGTGTCAAACCCTGGAGTCTTTTTAAGTTTATTTTATATTGTATTGTTATCCAACACTGGCAATAGCATAGTTTAGTACATGTACAGGTTCTGTCCATTTACTTATTCAGTTTGTTTGAATTTCCTTCTGGGACTTGGTCAGGTTACGACTCAATGTCTCTTGCAACAATGTTTGGTAATTTATTAGATAGGCTATCTCGTATCTGCACATGAGGGCCATTCAGGCTGAGAGGGACACTGTCCTGGTGATACACTCGATCACAAAGAAACTGCCTCACATGGGCCTCGAACTCACATCTTCAGCATGACAGGCGAAGAGCCTCACCATTACTACACCATAGACGTCTGTGTCTTGAACTTGAAGTTCTTAATAGAATTCAATGTCTAAAGTGGCATTTGGTAACATTGCAGCTTTTTGGGTTTGTTTCTTTTTTCAAAATCTTTTGGTGAGAACTAGCGTTTGATGATTCGGAAGGTAATTTTCTTTCTTGCTTTTACAAACTGCGATGTGGGTGCATTCTTTGTTTCTTACCAAGTATAGATCCAAGTCAGTCTGAAACATGCTCACCTTTCTGGGAAACAAACACTAAAAACTGCCATTTTACAAGCGCTCAAGACTCCAACATACATAGTATTGACAAGATCTTTCGCTGTCTGTGGACGAACGCCCATTCACACCTGGGTGAAATAAGGGAAATTCATGTGAAGTGCCTTTCCCACGGACACAGCATTGGGACAGGGATGGCATTCGAACCCACATCCTCACGATTACGAGTACGGCAGACTACCCACAAGACAACCAACGACACAAAAGGAGGTGGACGCTAAGATGCTTGTCGGCCTCGTGATAGATGGCCTTATTGTGTTGCAAGGGGAGTTAAAAAACAAAACCAACTAAACAAGTAGTAGGTACCACAAGGATCCAACAAAGAGACTCGACTTGAGATATTCTTCCCCTATTTTCTTTTTTTTCTTTTCTCGATGGGCAAATTAGTTTTAATAATAATCTTAATACCTTATTCAAATAGATCTAAATGCATCAGATGATGAAGTAAGGGGACTCTTTCTACAGGGGTCTGTGGTGTAGTAATGTAATGGTTAGGCTCTGCGTCTGTCACACAGAGGACAGGACATCGTCCGCATGTTGGACGCACATCTCCGTCTCTCTGCTGGGATGCAGGGAAGTGTTTCTTGAAGCCCGGGTTGGCCCCGACAGGCAGAGTTGATGCAGCCGCCCCTAAATGACCTTACAATGTTGCAAGGGACAAAATACCAAAATCAAAGCAAGCCGTCTATCTTCGAAGTCAGAGCCTTGAGTCCCTATTTTCAACAGAGAAGTAGATCACAGATCACACTCAACCAGGACATATTGAGCTTATTTTTTTTTTTACTCATAGCCACTATAAGATAAGTAAATAAACATGCTCAATATGTCCTGGTTGAGTGTGATGTGTGATCTACTTCTTTGTATATTATTCATATCTACACATATTACCTCTGTTGAATCCACGTGGATTCCTGGACATAAACTCTCTGTTTGAGTTTCACTTCCATTCAAACATATATCTACACTTTCAACAGCAACCGTTTGGTTTAATGTCCCCTGCAATATCCACCCCACCTAGGATTCAAACCTCGGATTTCCAGGAGCGGAGGTGGATACTCTACCGCAGTCCAAAAGATCTCCCACAAAGTACAGAATAGACTAGATTGGAATGTACCTTTCAATTCAGCACTCTATAATAATATGGTAATTAATATTATTACTCCCCATTTCATCATTCTCAAGTTACTGGACGCTTTGGACCGAGTGGTAAAGCGCCCTCTTCGTAACGCAGAGGTCCTGAGTTTGAGCCTGAGGGATAAAGCAGCAGTTTTTCGTAGTTTTTATGGTCTTGACAAAGCCATTTTGGAGTCGTTAATGTCGACCAGTGTCCGTATGCATCAAGCTGTCGTACGGGTTTACGACTTCTTATCTCGCTGCACCTAGGAGTAAATAAAATTTTCAGATGCACGGAACACTCGTAAGTCTGCAGCGTGGGTAAATCCCCTTACGCATGGTGTAACTCGCCCACGAACTTACGCCAGCGGGTGAGTTCTACTAACAAGACTTACACCGTGCGTAGCGGCCAAATTTCATGCATGCCAAATTCGTCCAAAATACACCTAGGTGTAGAGGCTATGACCTACTAGCCCGTACGACCAACTAACTTTACGGGTGCTTGATGCATACGGACACAGGGACTTATATGGGTTATGCACCCTTCAAATAGTCTTTTTATGACCTACAGAACTATGGAAGTCTAGCTCTGTACCCCGGCAAAAGTGCAATTTGCAGTCTTAAGACCTCTCCGGACTAGATGACTGTTAAGTACGATGCAGCCATTGCTAATATTTACTGCTACTATCAATCCAACACTTGGATCATATGATGGTTGTAGCCATTGATTCAGGGACAGAACCATGGGTAAGTCATATCATTTTAATGTTGCCCTGGTGCAGTAGCTTAAGTGAAATGATTCACAAAGTTTGCCTCGACGGTTTGGTTTGGTTTCCAGTTTAACGTCCCCTGCAACGTGTAAGATTATTTAAGAGACGGGCTACTTCGACCCTGCCTGTCAGTTGAGTGTCAGGGGCAACCCGGGCTGAGAGAAAAAAAAATCCAGCTGAAAAAAACACTGCAGATCATCTTAGACCGGGATCGAACTCTGGTCTTCCGCACGACAGACGCAGAGCCTAACCATTACACCCAAGCGCCGGTCTAGCCCCTTTGGAGATGGGCGTTGAAATAGATTCCCCAGCTCTCAAATGACCTTGAAGTGTTGCAAAGGGCGTCAAACCAAAATAAAAGGAATGTAGGCCTACTCGACCGGCGTCTGTGGCACAGGACGGGGGTTCAATCCTCACGTTGGATGAGTACTTCCGTCTCTCTGTTGGCAGGTTGGCCCTGACAGGCATGGTCCAAGCAGCCCATTTACCCCCTCTTCAAACCCTACCCTTTGTATGAATTCTGTGAATATGAACATAAAAAATTCTTCCAAATCTGTCCATATAGCCTAGTAGACTAGTAAATGTGACGTGCTAATCGAACTGGTCGCTCGTTACGGACGTGGGGGGGGGGGGGGGGGGGGGGGGGGGGGGGGGGGGGGGGGGGGGGGGGGGGGGGGGGGGGGGGGGGGGG